>CM034359.1:42950066-42986041 GCA_019925275.1 Mytilus edulis | reverse complement strand
TACCGAATAAGTTGAGAAATGTATATAAAAACGTCTCGTTTGACATAGATTTAGGTACTAAGATGAACGTGTATGTCAAATTCGAGGTAAGTCTAAAAATGATGCGGCGGAAGACTTGTCTGTTGCTTCTTTGGTTTCTAGTTCTTGGTTATATATTTATAGAACCACATCAAACAAAAACAAATTGGATATTCTAGTAGCACTTACAGTTATAACTGGTGCTTATTAATGAGTTACAGCTTAATAGCATTTGAACTCAGCTAACATGATTGTTATATAAACTCACGAGACCATTGTCAATTGGCCTTTTTTGATTTAACAAAGGGTTGTAATAAATGTTCTTTGGCTGCATCGAAGGTATTGTTTTATTTCTATCTGCATCAATCAGTTCTTCTATTAGTCTCAAACATTTGGTGAATAGTTTTGTCTATTTTTTTATCTAAAATATCCATTAACAACTGGCTATGAATCGTACATCAAGTGATTGAAGCGTTGACGTAGATACTTACTTTATTGATGAAATTATATTATTATAAGAATGTTCATATTGTGATGATGCTTTCACCAACAAAATTCACTCAAAGTCCAGCTTAACTTATTGAAACCTTTATTTATCAGCTTCATTCACAATGCTTACAAAAATATGATAACATAATGTTGCGATTATGTAATGATATTGTTGAAGTTCACTGATGAGCGACGCTTAAATATATGCAGATATGGGTTTCAAAACCTTTGTTAATATGTCAAGACCAAAACAAACTCTTTATTATCACTTACGTGAGTCACTATCTAGATTAAGTTCTCCAAATAACATCCAGTAACCATTTTGTATTATCTTTTCTATCTGAAGCCAGCTGAACTCAGAATTAGGATATAGAAGTGCATAAAAAGATATGTTGTAACACATCATTATGACTACCATTATCATCATAAATGAAACAGTATCCCGAGCCTGAAATGAATATGGTACCGTTAAATACATAATCTATATGTGTTCTAGAGAGTATTGTGCTGAGTTGCCTGTCGGTCAATTAATCCATGATTCAGACCGTAGAATTCAGTACACTCGGATATCTACAACATTTTTGGGCCTAATATTCGTGACAAAAGCACAATCTTGTTCATAAAGTCTGATAAAAGTGTAAAGAAAGACGATCGTCGCGTACTTATTTATATACACAATGTATATAATACTTTGGGTATATCAATATGCCTTACAATAAAGCAGATGGTGTGTTGTGTGAACAAAAAAATATAAAGTATTACTTTCCTGTACAAACAATCGTTGATATCTCTGCTGGTGGACTACACTTTCACGATGTTATATCACCTCAGTAGTCAATAATGTGGTACTGACGTGATTTTTGTCATAGAACTTATTTCTAAACACGAAAAACGATAAAAACAACAACAGACTACATAAAATTATAGAAAGTAAAGAAAGTGAAGCACTACCAATATCAGGTACGAGTGCTGATGCTAATTATAAGTTAGCATTCGATATTAATACTGATTAAGTGATATCACCATCAAATAAATGAGGACATGTGAATTAAATATATTCAAAGCAAAGGCTTCACATTAACTACTAAGCGTACTTTATTGATTTAATAGCTTCCGTGTTAGCATCAACATTTTGTCTCATTGGCAATCATACCACATCTTCTTTTTTTATTATATCTAGTTAACAATGATCGGAAATGAAGTTCTGGAATATCGTTACAATCAGGACATACATGTATCTACCAAATGTAAAGTGGCGGGTAGAAACATGTTAGCTTACGCACAACCTCGGTTTAACGTATGAAAAACATATGACAAAAATTTAAAACATTCAGCTGAAAGGGGATTAAATTAGCATATAAAAAAACACTAACAGGACATGGCAGGGTTTATTTATATCCCAACCAGAAACATATACAGTAAGTTAATATCTGAGAGTACTCACAGTTCCTGACAACAAGTTTTAAACTAATTACCACTAATAAGAACATTATATATCTAAATAAGATCATTTGAAGTGTCATTTCATATTGATATTGATGCATACCATTTTTCTTATCATGACCAACTTTGGTCCTAATATTGCTGACATGCAGAACAGATTTAAAATTCTTATTGATAAGAGTATAAATGCTGAAACCAATAAAACTTTCGATGCATTTCGAAACTGTGACTCTTGCCTAATTTCAACATCATTCCAATTGCATAAACTATCATCGACAGCCAATCTAATATGTTCCACAAATCTTTTGCATAACCTTTCCATTTTTTTCTTATGATAGAAACAAATTGCTGAAATGAAACATAACAATCAATTTGAAACAAATGTAATTTTTTCTACATAGATATAGAAAGATGTGGTGTGAGTGCCAATGAAACAACACTCCATCCAAATAACAATTTATAAAAGTAAACCCTTATAGGTCAATGCACGGCCTTCAACACGGAGCCTTGGCTCACACCGAACAACATACATGGACAAAGTTTTAACTATATTCTATATTTTGCAGTTAGAAAGTAGCTCAATATAGAAGGAATGCAGCAACACAAATATATTATAGTCCTTGATCGATCTCAACATATATAGTCATAGTCAATGATTAATGTAATATAACCAAACAAAGTTTAATTTTCGATATACATTACTTACACTGAAAACGCTCGAGAGCTTGAACATGTTGTCCTGTTAACTAACATATATTTGTGAAAATACTTATATATTTTGAAAAGATATATGCAACGTACGTTGTATTTGCAGATTTGGTCTGTTACAATACTGTTATAAATGAACATATATATTTTTCCAATAAGTTTGAACAAATACTTTTGTATTAATATGTTTGTTAGTTAAAAACCTTTATATTGACTAACGTACTTTATTTAGCTTAGAAGTTGGAAGTAACGTTGTTGCATTCCAATTTATACACATATTTGATTTAAGCGATCTTTTGTATCCATATGTTGACTGTTTTATGTAATTGTCTGTTTAGTTCACACAACATTGTAAATATAACGGAATTTGATAAGACTGTCATCAAAGTGAGAGGTTTAGCGTTTAAAACCAAGTTTTATCCACCATTTTCTACAGTTCTTGTCCATTCGTTTTTGATGTTTTTTGTCATTTGATTTTGCCATGTCATTATTGAGTTTCCCATTAGATTTTCCTCTGAGTTCAGTATTTTTGTGATTTTACTTTTTATATAGACTATTCATTGAAACTACATATATATGTTAAGGTGGTACCCAACACCTTGCTAATATCAATTTGCTCGTTTAATTTTCATATGATTTTGACAAAATATTTACTTTGACCTTTGAAAAAAATATAAAAATTTCAAAATATTTGAACCAACCACTTTATCAGAAAAATTTTGTCGGTTATATAGCAGTTTGACAAACACTAATTTTGATCATTTAGAAGCTTAATATTTCCATAACAAAACAAAGTAATTAAAACATTAAGCTGATTTTACAGAGTTATCTCCCTGTAGTGTTAGGTACCACCTTAAGAGATTCTTTCACTTTCTTGTTTGTGAATAATCCATTTATAAAATCGAATTTCAATAAAAATGCGGATATTGCAAGTTCAGTTCTGACGCTACATATTATTTTTTTTCAACTTGTTTTTGGCGACACGAATATTTTGTTGTATGAAACTATGTAGCTGTACCTTAGCGGCACTTTCATGTAGAGAATGCCTTTCCCGGTTGAGAGCTCGCGCAGATATCATACTGAGATTTTGTTAATACTAACATTCTGTCACCAACAACTCTAAGTTTATTATTTTTTTACTTTTGAAAATAGATACTTGTTTATTCAAAAAATGTCCGGTGTACTTTTTACTCAGTTGCTTAGGATTCAGACTAAGGATTCCTGTTTCCATTTATACCATCTGCCTGGAATGAAGGGGCTGAACAACAGGTCAGTCTTTTCACTGATGAGTCTTATGTGGACGAAACGCGCGTCTGACGTACTAAATTATAATCCTGGTACCTTTGATAACTAATTTTACCAGAAAAAGTAGTATATAAATAAATAATTATTCTTTTATATGACAATCAATGAAAAAGAACATCTTTCTAAAATGTAATAATAAATAATATAGTATATAAGACCATAATAGATACTATATGTACAGAATATCAATACTTATCCCGTTGTCGATGGGATTCATGTTGGCTTTTAGTGGCTGTTAATATTTTCAGTGGACTATTATGTGTATGTTGTTGTTGTTGCTTTGTTGCTCATGCTGCTGTCTGTTCTATTTGACGATATATTTTTTTATAACCCGCTATATATTTCCTCTTTTGAGTTTTGATTCAATCAATATTTATTTTTCCTAGAACAATTTAACCATGTTTTCTCATTTTAACGATAATCAAATATAGGTGAATTATCAAAACAATTATTAAGAAAATAACCTGCTTGCTTTCATCCACAAAAAAACTGACCATCCATACAATTATAAAATAGTCCGTGTAGGTAAATCCGTCACTACTGTAGTCAAACAGCAGCATGTATGCATATGCAGTATTGAGTGTTAAGAAACCAAGCTGCAACATAAATAAGAGAAAATTCAAATCCTGTCCCATTTTACCATTACTTGAAATACGAATTGAATTAAGTAAGTTTAACAACACTAAACTAAGTTTCTTCTTCTCCACTGAAAATATCTCACTTAATTGAGAGAAAAAAACATGAACATAAGACATCATTAGGCATTGGTAAAAACTATGTCTAACTGAGAACAGTTATAAATGATATTATTTGTTGCTCTCGTGCTCTTCTACTTCGTACTTTATTTCGCCTATTTAACATTTTTTTTATTCGAGCATCAAACATGAGTCTTTTGAAGACGAAACGCGCGTATGGCGCAACACGAAATTTCAATCATTGTATTTATGATGAATTTATATACAACACTTCTGTCTTATATGTTTTGTTCACACACTGTTGACAATAAAATGAAATTGAATCCGACTGTCAAACAAGTGAGAGGTTTAGCAAGCTATAAAACCAGGTTTAACATTTAGTAAAGGACGTTATCATTTGAATTCTCTTAAATGTTCGGTTTTGTGTTAGTTTACTTTTTCCAAATATATAAACAAATATAATTAAACCACAGAAAATATCGCAGATACTGATAATAGCTATACTTTTAATTATTGAATTGGTCTACTGATATGTAAAATATGAACTGTCATACCATATGCAGGAGTACTTTCATGAACGGAAGTTTATACTTCTTGTAAAACCTGAAAGATTAAATAACAGAGTTAATCTTTCTCATAATAATTTTAATATAACAAACAGTGGACTGTTTATTCGTTCAAATAATGACATTCGCACAGTCAACTTTGTATTAATATATACCTTGAAGTTTGCAAGAAACAACGTGTGAAAGATAATAGACTGACATGCTTAAACAATTTGGGTCTTAAAGAAAATCTATACTATTAAACGAGAAGACCTCATTTTTGGTGTCGCTTCTCTTCTTTCCAGAATAAATTAATCAACACGCCTCTGTGTCCTATAGGTACAGTGCATAGTCGCATTTGTCATCCATTCATATGATTATTCAGATTGAGTTATTTTAGGAGAAAAACGAGAAAAAAGGCATCCGGATATTGTCCCGTCATTGTACGAAATTTTAAGTCAGATTAGACTTCCGGTTTGCGTTTTTCTGTATACTTTGAACATACATATACTACGAATAAAGTGTATTTTCAGCATTTTATCTGCTATCATTTTCAAGTTTACTATCCACGGCGGTCACAGAGTTTATTAAATAGAGAGGGTCTGTATACTATATCAATGATCACCATGGATCGATTAGTAAACTTAGAATTGAAAGTAAATACGCTTTATTTATATAGTAATGAATGTTCATAATATACAGCATTTTGTACAGATAAGCGCTAAAATTATTCATGTGAACTTTTGATACTTTTTCTGAAATTCTCCAGTCATTAAATCTTTTACAAAATTCATTAATTACATAAAAAAAAGAAGATGTGGTATGATTGCCATGTTAAGACAACTCTCCACAAGAGACCAAAATGACACAGATATTAACAACTATAGGTCACCGTACGGCTTTCAACAAAGAGCAAAGCCCATACCGCATACTCAGATTCAAAAGGCCCGAAATGACAATGTAAAACAATGCAAACGAGAAAACTAGCGGCCTTATTTATGTACAAAAAATTAACGAAAAACAAATATGTAACACATAAACAAACGACAACCACTGAATTACAGGCTCCTTACTTAAATAAATGTTCATAACATACTAAATGTATGTTCATATTGAAATTGATAGAAAACCAAAAATTGGGAACTTTGGAAATAAAGGTGGAGGGTAAAAAAACATTTTCCTGTCCCCAATAACCTATGACTTATCATACTTTTGCTGAAATTCTCCAGTCATTCTGTATTTTACAAAATTCTTCCAACAACACTTTATATACTTAAAACTACGCTCTGAATGCCCGCGATTTCGCGGGTGTGTTCTAGTAATGATTATATTTACATAACGTTAAGCAAATTTGCTATGACTTATTTTATGTCTTATCGTATGTAGTTTTATTTTCTATTCGTATGTCAAAGTAAAGATAATTATAACCCAATTCAGTTATATGATTTTAGTTATACCTATATGTACAGGATGTTTTTAAGTTTGATTCAGAAAGTATTACGACCTAGATAATACAATCAACTATACAATTACTAACACAATTCTTTATCACTATTCTTGTAATTGTTATAAAAATATCAAATAACATAATTACAAACCTAATCTCAATTTACATCCAATTTTTAATAATGTACATGCGACGTCACTTTTCGTGGCGTTGATACATTCATGTGACGCATAGTTCGTAAATCTTGTATGCTTTATTCATGTTAGTGTCTACTGTCCTACATTATTTTAGTTATTCGATGTTATTCCGTGGTTAACAGCTCGAAATGGACTCTAATAATTTGTTTTATTTCTCTGCCCTGAGAGTGTACATGGATTTATTTGTACTGTATTCATGTCGTGTAATGATGTCATTTGACCAAAAAATGTTTTAGCATTATATTTAACATTACCATAAGCCACGAGGTTTGGCTAGCCACAAAACCAGGTTTAATACACCTGTTATTTTCTTAAGATGTCCTGTACTAAGTCAGAAATATGGCAGTTGTTATCCTATAGTTCGTTTAAATGTACATCGTATGTTGCATTGTTGTTTGTTGCACTTCAGCATTTCTGTTATTTTGTTGTTTTCCTCTTATAGTTGATGGGTTTTATCAGTTTTATTGTAGTGAGTGTGTAAAAACAAGACAAATGTCAATGCCTTGAAATTCGAGTTCGATATTTAATTTCAATATTACTCATGTAGGGATTCAGTATTATTTTGTTGTTTCAATGCTTAAAATATTGACATTCGTTTTTTTTAATTAATATTTGGAGATGGAGTTTTCATGGCGAAGATAAAATACATCAACTACATGTATTCTGAATGAACTTTTTTGTTTCACCAAAAATGTGCAGCTTGCAAATTCCACTAGTTGAAAAACAAATTGTTATTTTCCGCTTTATAGTAACATATCATAGATGTTATATATAGATACTACTAAAAACTGAGATTATAAAACTGTTTGCTTACCAAATTAAAGGACCTTCCTCCATACTTATCATTAATAAAGGCAACACAATAAGGTGCACAACAGCAAGACCAAAGAAGCACAAACTCTAAACAAAAAAATATAAATAACTAGATTAGAAAAAAATATGCAATCTTTTTCCAAAGTATCTTCTTATCTTTTCGACTGAACTTAACTTTACTTGTTATAATTATGGTAGTTTTCTAATGAGTAACTTCGAGCATATCAGAAAAGTTTGAATGTTTATAGAACTCCTTCAATTATCTTCAAATTTTCTACGGTATCGCTAACATACATGTATATTTAAAAATCAATACATCAGTTTCAACATCTTATAACAATTTTGAATGTGATAAACATTTTTAAAAAATATAGTTAAAAACAGCAATATGGAGACAAATTATGTTCTTCATGATGGTGATATATTTATGTTTCTTTGTGCTATTGATTGGAATACACCCTTAATTTGTTTTGTTAATGAGTTGACCCTTGTTCTAATGAAGTCCTTACTTTTAACTAAGCATACATACATATTTATTCAGTATGAGCTATACTGATTGATGCTATAATCTTAAACTAACCGTTCGAAAATTTAACTTCTCTGTACCGTACCACATTTCATTTAAGATATTTTTCACTGTGCTGTTGTCGAGGAAAGTCTTGTTTTGAGTCTTGATTGCATCCTCTATATATCCATGATTTACCAAAAGACGTCCAGCATGGTTAATATGTTCGCCTAATTCTTTTTCTTCTTTGTGTTCTGAATCATCATCATGATCGTGTAATTTGTTGTCTTTTATTTTCATAGAGTTTTCCTTTGTTTTCCTGTCAGCCACACAAATACAGCTTGTTATTCGGATAGCTCTCTGGGTAATTGCACTTAAAATAAAAGTTAAAGTGCTTACACAATTACAGGTTGTATTTGATTGTTCATAGGTGTCAACATGAAAGGATATAAGGTATAGATATAACGGATCAATATAAACAGATATAAAAATATGATGTTCATATCGGGTTTTTATGTCAACTTTAGAACATTTAGTTTTTGATTGAATTTCTTTTACAACATTAAAAGCCAAAAGCAAATACCGAGTAGTAAAACAATATAGTGAAGGAAAGAAAACTAAAATCAAAATATGTGATGACCATTGCTAACATTTGTGTGTGCTTTGATAAGCCCTAGTATAAAGGATAACGATATTTAAAACATTTAATATGTTTTGATGCATTGAAAAAATGCTTAAGTTTTCACATTACCTTTTAAATCGTTGCAACTTTTCTTTTAAGTGTGGACTTGTTCTCCAGTTCTTTATTTCCTCCTCTAATAAGACACATCCAATGAGAATCTGACGAATCCGAATCTAAATTTAAAAAACATGATAATTGAATCGACTTTTTGATAATACTGTCTGTTAATAAGCAACGTGTTATTTGAAGATAGTTTACTAAAATAGAAATAAGATTAGTTCGTCATTACAACGTATAATTTATTTCATCAAATGCTTACTAAGTATCTTTACATAAACACATGCTTATAAATACACCAGATTTTGTTTGAATGTATTCTAGAACATAAACCAATCAAATAATCTTATTGCAGGTTGCACTTCTTTAAATATAGACAATGGAATTTCCAAAAGAATCTCCCTTTGCAGCTAACGCTCTACAACGTTTACTATGAGGTTCGTCAAAATATATCTTAGAACGGAAAGTTGATATGCACTACATGTATTTTGTATTTCAAAGGTCAAAACAGTGCAGTGAAGCAAATTTTTAACATGTTTATGCCCCGAACTTCAATTCTAAGAGTTTAAACTAAAATTCTCTCTTACTCCTACCTTCATTTTTAGTCTGACTCCTAATTAATTTTTCAACGTTATCTTGTGTTTTCATACTGGTAACATTCCCAAGTTTTTTCTATACGAGATGGAACAGATCCTGGGACATCTATGTATATTAAATCTCCCTCCCATAAAGAGGCCTGGCTTAGCTTGCGTAATAAATTATAATCCTGGTACCTTTGATAACTATTGTGAAACAGTTGTATTTACAAAGTGGAATCTGTAGTATTTCAATTTTGTATCATGTATACAGTAAATTAAATGTGTTTTTTTGAAAGAAATCTTTATAGGAATTGTACAATAATAATTTACGCAATTATTTTTTGTTTAATTAATAATGCCTTTATTTTTTCCACGTGCTTCTGACTAATGTCAAATTAATGTGAATGTTATAGAAAAGTAACTGTATTAAAACCAACACGTCAGTAAACAAGTTTTTGTCTTAAACGGTCATTATTTTCTATAAAATGACTGAAAACAAATACTACGGTGCCTCGTGTGTCTTCATCAATCTTGAAAAGCAGATAACAATTGAACTAGATCTTTAATGAAATCTGCAAATTTTGAGAGTAGTATGTAATTCAAGAGTAAGACTTCTAACATAGCAAATTATGAGTTTTTGGTTATATTAATGGCTGTATTATTTTTAAAAACACAACATTTTTGTTTGATTCATTTTTTCCACTTTGGCAAATAAAGGGAGATAACTTATAGAGTAAAGGAGATAACTCAGTTGAAGTAATTTTACATCGAAAGTGTTCTGAATTAACACATATAGTACGAAAAAAAAACGGTTACCTCATTTGTTTTCTCTTTTTATGTGAAAGCACATCATAATAACTATTTTCTCACATTTTATCGTAAAACTTTTTTATCACACAAAATTGCATTTTTGATGCATAATTTATATAAAATCTGATAATTTTGTACAACCTGTAGCCTGAAAAATTGAATTTTGATTAAGACGCCCAGCCACCTCAAATCATTTTCGATAATTGTTTTACTTATCTTCTGCAGTCTAGTTAGTAATTGTTATTTACAAAAACATGTACCTTTACATATACTTATCAGACTGAATTGTCTAAAAAATAACTGATGAATACATAATTGACTGCAACGAATTGTTTATACACTACTGCATTTACCTCAGTTGATCAGGATGAAGTATGAAAATGACTGATTTGTTGTACTGTTGTGTATAATGTAGTGACATATGAGTATGTCACTATAGATATAGGAAGATGTGGTATGAGAGCCAATGAGACAACTCTCCATCCAAATAACAATGTATAAAAGTAAACCATGATAGGTCAAGGTACGGCCTTCAACACGGAGCCTTGGCAACAAGCTATTAAGGGCCCCAAAATTACTAGTGTAAAACCATTAAAACGGGAAAACCAACAGTCTAATCTATATAAAAAAACGAGAAACGAGAAACACATATAAATTACATAAACAAACGACAATTACTGAACTTCAGATTCTCGACTAAGGACAGGTGCAAACATTTGCAGCGAGATTTATCGTTTTAATTGTACCAAACCTTTGCACTTTTTCTGAAATAGTAGTATAACATCACAACATAGAAAAACACGCTACAATATCAATTGGAAGGCGTAACTCAATGCAGAATAATAAATGAAGTACGACCAGCTTGAAAGAAATAAATGCAACCAGCAGTGCACAAATAAACGGTTTCATAGTTCCATAAAGACATTATATCAATGTTATTTTTAAGAATCGGTATAGCCGTCAACATGTATAAAGCAAAACCCACCTGATAGTGCAACAAGCGTAAAACTGTTTCAAAACAATTTTACTTTTGTCATTTTGATACAGACAATACTTTAGGAAGATAATATAGATATTTACAGTTAATCTTGTTAAACAATCCCACATATCTATTCATTTCTTCATTTAAAGTTTTAAAAAAAACATACAACAAATTGAGATAAAGATTAATGATTTCAGTATAAGACTGCCATTGAATTGCATGTATGTTCAAACACCTGCCTGTAAACGGATAAGTTTAAACAAAACCTGCCATTTGAAATGAATTATAACAATGTTGATGTTGATGTCGTAATTAAAGCATCAAAGCTCAGATTCTACACTGGAGTATCTTATATACGGATATAATGATCCTTTTCATTTGTGAACAAATTTGACATATTTTTTAAGCGATTCTGAATTTGTTTTTCTTTCAATTTCATGAGATGAAAAATTACTTAAATCATACAATCGCGCCTTTCAATGCATGCTCAATAGATTACTCGTATTTTCTAACAAAATAACACTTTTATAATGAAATAACAAATACTTCTTGACATGATATTACTATTTATTACTTAATTACCATCAGAGAGGAGAACAATTCTTTCTAATCTACAAAGTCTCATTGTATGAAGGTAATGTCATGTCAAAATATAAATAACTTTGTTAATATTTCAAACTTACACATCCTGTTTCTATCAGCTGCTGTGCACCATTCCAATACTGTTTTTTCAGAAGGGCGTATAGAATAAGGCCATACAACTCCGACGTTGAAACGTCTAGTTCTATTTTGAGTCCTGTTTAAAAAGAAAACCACATCGAGGCACATGTATGTGTGTTTGTAAAAATTTAGCGAAAATGAGACAAATACACAAATAATAATTACATAATATATTGTGTATTTTTATGTGATAATGTTCCATTTATGGTGAAGGTTAGTGCATGTTAAGACATTCAAACCTGAAGCATGTTTTCATGTTATGTGCACCTGTCCTAAGTCATGAGCCAATTGTTGAATGGTTGCCGTTTGTTGTTGTGATCCATAACTGTTTCTCATTTCTCTTTTTTTTACACAGCTTAGATAGAGGGTTGCTGCTTACAAGGGAGCTATTAAACCAAGAGTTTCAAATGGTGAAGTTGAAATCATCCCTTCGTAAATTTTACGGACGCCATCACGAGTTGGTTGGCCGTTATGGAATAACCCTTTCACAAATGATATCGGATATGTTCCTTACGTCGTAACTACAATCCCCTTCCCTTTCATGAATGTGACCTACCAAATTAGACTATTTACCGGATTTGTAATCACATAAGCAACACGACGGGTGCCACATGTGGAGCAGGATCTGCTTACCGTTCCGGAGCACCTGAGATCACTCCTAGTTTTTGGAGGGGTTCGTGTTGTTTATTCTTTAGTTTTCTATGTTGTGTCATGTGTACTATTGTTTTTCTGTTTGTCTTATTCATTTTTAGCCATGGCGTTGTCAGTTTGTTTTAAATTTATGAGTTTGACTATCCCTTTGGTATCTTCCTTCCCTTTTAGACCGTTGGTGTTTCTGTTGGGAAATCATTTTACACTAGTCATTCTGAGCGCATTTATAGGCTTTATGGAGAGGTGTCTTAGTGGGACTTAAACCACATTTTTTTAATTTATAAATAATAATGTTTCGCTATAACAACATAAGCAGAAAATAACCAATTAATGTTTAAATAACAACACAAAATGTATCAATTAATTCACAGCATTTACCCTAATCGGGATGTATTCTTGAATGTTCAGGTAACGATCTTATCTAAGTGTGACCTAAACACACTGGAAAGATTTAATCTGTTGTTTATGTCCATGCATGTTCATTTAAAAAAAAAAAAATAAAAAATTTAAACAAAGAACCAGATAGTGAAAACACCATAGATATAGGAAGATGTGGTGAGAGTGCCAATGAGACAACTCTCCATCCAAATAAAAATTAATAAAAGTAAACCAATAAATGTCGATATACGGCCTTCAACACGTAGCCTTGGCTCACAACGAACAACAAGCTATAAAGGGCCCAAAATTACTAGTGTAAAACCATTCAAACGGGAAAACCAACGGTCTTATGTATTTATTAATCCCATTTTAGCAGCAACATGTATATATTCAACTAATAGACGCAATATGTAAATGTTACTTGCTAAAAAAACTAGGCAAAATGTTTCCAGTTCAAACGTTGTATCAGATTAGACTGTTTGAATTATCTTTTTATTGTAATAATGTTGGTGTGATTTCTAGAACAGAGTAACTTACATCGAAATGTAGAATAACGAATTATGTTTGACTGGAGAAAAAAAAAACGCACTCACTTTTTTTCTTTGGTTTGGCCTTTTTAAAAAATCTTTTGGCTATTTTGCTTCTCAATTTGTTTTCGTCATCTGATGAGCTGCTGTCTGTTGATGATTTATCATCACCTTCTGCATCATCTTGTTCTTTTTCTAAGACAAAAAAAAACATATCAAAGGTGTCAAAATTGTAAATCGACGTTAAAGTTTTTTTTAATAATTTTTAAAATTAACAACCAAATTAGTTGATGGTGTTTCAAAATATGCCGTCATCCTTTGGAATTTTACCTATATATAATTTTTCGTTCGTGGTCTAAGGTTACCTTTTCTAACACTTGTTCATTTATGATAGCATTCATTCATGTGAGGTTTGCAATTGTTGGTTCTGGTTTTTTTAATTGTCAATGTTCAATTGTGAAATGCAATATCCTAGTATCCTTCTCGAGACATTTTATTTTACGGAATGTTACCGGCAATAATATAATGGAGGCACTCCGAAAAACCGTTTACTGGTCACAAAAGAACGTTGAAAGCTTATTATAAAAAAATATGTTTATCAATGTGTATCCGACCATAGAGGTTTTCTTAACTCTCGTTGGTTGCAATATAATATTGATCAATATTAGACAAACAGAGGCAATTTTTTTTACAGTCAATGAATTTCACACTAAAAACTAGAAAATAAACTGACAACGCAATGTAAACAAAAGACTAAAAACAGCATAATAAACAAAACATAGAAAACATAGGATGATCTCAATTGCTAAATAGATAGGTTTATCGTGATCCACAAGTGACTCAGAGCGTCTTATTCATGTAAATACACAACCGTTGATATTTCAGTAGTCACATTCGGGATGATGGTAATGGCCTTGATAAAATATCCGTCGTTATCTGTGACAATCCTTGTCATTCGTTCATAAAAATATCAATAGTACAAGTTGTAAAATGATCGTATCCTCATTGATGTGGTGATAATGTCTTTTTTGTACACTTTGGTTTTTGATATCAAACTGTGGATATATAAATGATAAGACAATCAAACCAAAATATTTCAATCAATAAATACATACCTTGAAAATCAGGAGCTTCGTACGCCATATTGGTCATAGATTTTAGGTGAGACCATAGGCCATTTTTGATTTCTGATGTCATATCCTTTATTAAAAAAAATTGTTTAACGATCTATACTAATAAAGAAAGAGACCCATTTCATTGAGCCTCAACTCCTCTGAAACCATACAAAGTCGGAAATATTTGTGATATTATAATTTTTCTACTTCCTAAATTTTTCCTTGAAACAATCGTTTTTCCACAGAAAACGCCAATTTAATTTGTAAATATTTAAATACGGGGACCGTTATTGATCCGTGTCTAATACTTTTCGCGCATGTTCAGTCGATATACTGCCTGCGAAATCTATAATACTAAAAAGATGATGTCAGGAACTTCGTACAGGTATCAATACTACTAAATTCAGTCTGTATCACATGAATTTTACGGTTGAAGTAAGAAAGACAGGGCAGGTACACACAGAAAGATTTTGATAGATGAGAAAACTATGCATTTTACAAGCAGATCGACCTTTATATAAGATAAAAATACTGATTTTAAAAAGATCGACAGATCGCGGCTTGAAATAAGGCGAATGTAGTCACGGATCCACGAATGTGGCGGGTGTTTTCTAGTTATAATCAATATAAGGGTCCTTCGTGTATTCATTTTATCAGAGATACGTTAAGCAAAATAAAAAGAGTCAATCAACCATCACTTGTAAGAAATACCGAAATCTTTTCCCCAATGTATGATCTTTATGATTTAAAAACAATGTTTTCTTTAATAAAAAAATAAATAAATTTTCCGAAACATATTTGTGAGTTTTACAAAATGTAGATATGACGACCTTTTATCATATGAGGCACTAATACTCGAAGTGTAATGCTAAGTTAAGTTTAAACTATATCAGTCAATAGTGATTAAATCATCGTTTAATTTATACAATCAGGAATAATTTGCCTCATCAATCATTTACTAACTAATTTCATGTGTGTTGCACAACTTTATTTCATTGTTATTTGGTCTATTTTAGACCATTTCTACAGAAATTTAAAAAGAAATTTATATTCACTTGCATAAGGCTTCATAAAAATGGGGAAAACATAAACTACATTCAAGGAGGTATAATCACTTAATTGAAAAGGGACGGACAACACAATGATTAAAATAAAACTTTTAGATGTACTTACACTCGATGATATTCAAAGCACAATATGGAAAATGAAAATGAATATAAGCAGCCAAATTAAAACTAATACATCGTAAGGATCAACATCGTATGTTCAATTTGCATAACCTTTCGTGTTTCTGCTGTTGGAATTCATTGACTAAACATTTCCATCGATAAGTCTTCACATGATTGATAAAAAAAACTTAACCCATTGGAAAAGCTCAACGAAACCAACCTAACTTAATCAAATTGCATTGCAGAATACCTCAAAGGGGATATAAACTATATTAATGATTTCTTTAGACGTTATTCGTAGATCAGTTTAAACTGCTTTACCTTGTACAACTGTAAATTAACTAGTAAATGTTTTTTAGGTATTGTTGGTGAATTGTGCTGCTTGCCAACCATCACACGATTCTATTAAGTATGCAGGAAATCGTACAAATCATGAATAACAATACATTGACTTGCTTGTATAAGGTTCTTTTATACTTTGCAAACAAGTAACAAAACAATTGTCCTTTTCGAGCCGTCATGTGTTTTTATATATAGTTTTTCGTTTATTGATAGCTTGTGATAGACTTCTCCTTCTAAAAGCGTTATAAGCGTGTTATGTTGATTTTGATATTTCATGGCGGTTATCTTGTAAAAAGCTGCCGTTTAAAAATTGCAAAGTGGGTTCAATATATTTTAAAACTCTCAGAACTAATACTATCTCAAATTTGGTGCTTTTATCATCAAACCCACATTTTCTACCAATTTGCCGAACATTTTTTTACCAATAACCGTTTATTATATTCTTACCTCCTCATAAATGTATTCGATTGATCTATGACTGAAAGAAGCTTTGATAAACTCTTTTGGGATTTTCCACTTTCCTTCCTTTAAAAGGTACATCGATAAAGCGTTTGGATACTCTTGAGTATATACTCCCTGAAATTTCATTCAACTTTATTTCCTGAACTTTGACATTACAATATATATGTGAAGATGTCAAATCTGATACAATACTAAAGAATTACAAGAACATGATATAATGATTAGATATGCAGTTCAGCGATTTCACCTACCTGTAATATAAATTGACTGACACAAAAATGCCAAAACTCATATAAGGTCAATTTTGCGTGAGGAAGTTTACCCTTTCGTTGCTTTTAATTTCGTAAATAGATAAGATAATACTTCATATACAATGAGGTCATACAATGACACATGTTATACTAACTTCATTGTATTCGCTATGATATTTTTTAATTCAAGATGTAAAATTATATTTATAATGAGACAAATCTATAAAATCGTCTGGAACTCATGACATCAATTATTTATATCTGCTATTTTCATGTACTTACAAATATCTTTTTGGTTAATGAATCTTCTTTCATCGACACTGTAAATATACATAAAATAACATATTGCTAGAATCGATGGAAAAAATGAAAAGTATGCAATAGTATTGCACTTTATTTATCTGTTTGATGGACATGAAAATAAATTCCGTTGTCTGACTATAGTCAGGTCAAATAGCAGGTTCTGGTAGAAGAACAATAGCATAGGTGATAGAATGGTCTAAAAACACTGGTGTTGAATTGAATGAAAAATTTGCTGCCTTTTTGACATTTGGTTTGAAAGGTGACACATAAAAGCTGCTGCGAAAAGTTATACAATTTTAAATAATTTATCAATCTCCGATAAAATGTTCCTTCTATAGTTCACAAATACATGTATGTTGCAATTAGTGATGAATTATAAAAGTTCAACGCTCAGGTTTGAATACAGTTTCCCGATGAGTTTCGCTGATATTATTAAAATCAGATTATGGAACATTGTACGATAAACTAACGAAATATTCTGTTCTCACATCCAACCAGTTTTGTGTTAACTCTAAACAATCCAAAACATATTCCGGGCATACCGAGGCCGGAATTGTGCGATACATACCACATGATATTACTAATGATATTTTCGTTTGCATTGTTATCTCCGATAGATATTTCTGCTGTAATTAAGTGCTTGTCATGCTACATTTTAATTTTGAATAGGTTTAATCTGCCATTATGTTGATCATGTTTGTGCAAAATGCCTTTAGTCAGAAATGTAGCAATTTAAATGTAATTCCATTAATTATGAAAGCCTTGAATATTTGAAGTTTTTCAGTGGTGGAAGTTTAAACAATCAGTTATGATATTGATTTACATTTTAAATTTCCAACGAAAAAAAATGTATGTTGATTGTAAAACATTCTGGAAAATATTTATAAACAGAACAACGCCAAAAACACACAATAGATACATAACAGGAAGGAGGACTTAACATATACATAATTTCATAGTAACCACTTAAATCCTTACGATTTGGAAAAACAGATAAACGGAACTCGTACATAAATAGACTTGATTACAATGTAAGCGCGTGAAATATTGAATATTTTGAAACTTAAACGTGTTTTAAAATTAGTTCAAATGAAGCAATCAAAAATTTCAACGGTTTGTAATAGGGTTTAATTTTGACCAAGAATATTAGAGGCATATTTGCGAAAATGTGTGATTTGAAAAATAAGGAACGGAGAACAGAGTTTACCATTATAACCGGTGCTGACTATATTACTATTTAATCTATACTGCATGATTGAAGACCCTTAACAATGTAGTTACTGCCAAAGCATAGAAACCTTGTTTTCCTTATTTCATATATGAATCCTCTTTGGAAATAAAAAACAACAACCGTGGATTCAGTTATCATGTATATTCGTGGATATCAAGTATCATGGATTGAAGATAATAAAACATCAAAAAGTGATAGTCTGTACAAACTGACGAAATCAAAAGTTATCAGTCCACTGAACGATAGAAAAAAATGTCATATTCCAGACTTAGTACAGACGATATCCGAAACAAAATTGAGCATGAAACCTTGATTTATAGCAAGCTAAATCTCCCACTAGTATGACAGTTACGTTATATTGCTATTAGTCTATACACAATAAATCATGTACAATTGGCATCTCACGAATGATTACAAATTAACAGCAGTCTTTAGTATTAAATCCGAAAGACAGTTTTAGCACTTTTCAGTATTTCAACATAATACAATAATTGATGCATGGACATAGTTGTAAAATATTGTTTTGAATATATGACAATATAAAAATGAGAATACGTATTATGATCACTAAATGACACAGAAATTAACCACTATTAGTCATCGTTCAGATTTCAACTGTGAGTAAAAGGTATACCTCATAATCAGCTATACAAAGCACAGAAATGACAAATGAAAATGTAAAACTATATAATAAATATTTTTTTTCACAAAATAATGAAAGAAAAACAAATATGATATACAACTTGCTATTTATTAATTATACATTTTTTTTCTTGAACAAAAACATACCTCCGATGATTAGACAGCAAACGAGAGTATCTAAGTTGTCGCAGAAGTTTCCCTGTATCTGTGAAATGAGAGCTATTTCATCCAGATCATCCTTTCCGTCATGTATGCCTAATTTGTGAGCCCTTTGTTTGGATGTCTTTATACTCCATGGATTTTTTAGATCTGTTATGTGTTCTGTCATTTGAACAGTACTTTTACCCCTTTGGTCAGCAGTTAAAACGCTGACATCTAAGCTATGTTTCTGTTATTTATAAATAAATCATGCATATATGTCGTTGTATTAGCAATTTTTTCACATTTTCTACATTGTTAACACTCTTCCTACCGGTTTCACTCCTCCGGAAGTTATATTCATAGTAAACATACATATCATCCTTAAAAAATAAACTGTCCGCCACGAAATAGCATAAAAACTGTGCTTTAAAGTCATGAAAGTGGCGTTAAAAGACCAAAAATGAAATCAATTCAGCAATATACATTTTCTAAAAGTGACTTAGCTGGTGGTTTGGCTATATAAGCATTCATCCAGATGTACACTTAGAGTATAACCCGCAGAATGTGTTGTCTGAATGATGTATCTGAAGGAGGAAGTCTCACTATGTAAGCAAACTAAGAAAGCATCGACTTTACTCATCAGTTTATTCAGATTACCATGCACTGATTGAGCATAGTTTGAGAGGTTTTATTGATCCAAAATGAATAGACTTTTCACTGCAACATATGTGTCAATTTTAGAACCAGCTAGATTGATAAAAGCCTGGGTATCTCTTATATTTGATACGTTTCCCTCAGTTTTAGTTAGTAACCCGGATTGGTTTTTTCTCTATCGATTTATGAATTTTGAACAGCAGTATACTACTGTTGCCTTTATTTATCTGATTTGCAACGAAAACAGATATATATGAATGATAGTACCTTGAGACCAGGGTATCTTCAGGTATAGATTTATATTTTTTTTAGTATATATATTATATGTCATTAATACATTGTTTATCAATAATACATTACTTATCTTTCATACATTCATTTCTCTATTATTTTACCATAATAACTGTGAATATGAGTTTTATATATAAAAAAAAGTTGAGAATACAAACGAATAACGGGTTATCTTTGAGTGTTCGGAATTTGGTTTATGGTTAATATATTTCTCTGTTGTCCGGTATAACGGTATTGATTTTGTAGCGAATATTTGTATCGGAAGTTTTACATACAATGATATCTATTATGTTTCTTAGTATTCCGTTACCTTTTTAAATGGACGTGCATTTTGCTGTCTAGTGTAAGTGTATTATAAACCTAAACAGTTTCTTTTGTAGCGTATTATCTCTGTGAATCGTGTTTGTTAGTATTTAAAATATATATCGGATTTTCAAATCGGTTTTAGTCAAGTTTGCTATATACATGATATATACCATGGTTAGCTTTTTTTATTAAAAAAAAAGGGGAGACACATGTTCTAAATATGCTATTGTGCTTGTACTGCTTGACATATTAGCATAACAAAAACTTCATATACTATAGTGTGCATGCTGACATATACATGTATGCATGAGGACTAATTTGTACAGTTTCAAAATTATTTTGAGTTTAAATAATTTGTAATGAATTTCATTATGTTTTCATTAACCCAGGTGTTAACTTTACAATACTCATTTCTCCTCTGTTCTTTTTAGCGTTTTAAGAAAACTTCACCAAACACATCTTTACATGTTGTCATATATTATTGCATAGCTAAATATTAAAAATGAATATTTTGTGTCTATACTTTCTGAAGATAAATATATTATTTTCATTTTCTTACGTGTTGGATGCAAATGTATTAATTACTAATCAGCAATGACAAGCTGAATTCATGGAGCATTCCAAAATATGCTTCCATAGACAAAATTCTTAGTTATCATGAAAGACTACAGAGAAATTGGCTAAAATGTAAAACATTACCCCCTTGTGCCCATTCACCACAGTTTGAAAACATCTACACAAGTTTGGCATTGTACGACATGCCTGTATCAAAGAGTATAATATTAATCTTCCAAATAAGACCAAAATTAGCCTGAGTAATTCGGTTCATCCAAGTTTAAATTTACCCTACTTGCCACCGACCAAAAAGAAAAAACTAATATTTTTTTAAATTGTATATTGGTTGTTTTCTGTAGACCAATCCTTTATCGTCATAGTTGCTTATTCAAACAATCAAACATGTCAAAAATGTAGGGTTTGTGTAATATGCAAACAAAAGTATAAAAAACTTCTATTAACGAAATCATACATATCTTTACTTGCATGTTGTCTGCATGAAGTACGTTACGTTCATCTATCTAGAAGCTGTCTAAAACCTCCTAATGGACACATGTATTGACAGTTTGAATTAAATAATTGTTTTAGCATAATATGTAGTAATTGTTAACATTAAGTAACCAAGTACCAAAACCACTCAGTTGATAGAAAAAGGTGTTTTTCAATAACCTTTATGTGGTTTCGAAAACCATTGGTAACAAGTATAGTTTCTAAGACGAAATATAAATGAAAACAAAGAGCAATTGAGCATGCATTATTATATTAAAGGTGTGATTGATATAAAGCACTACCTGTAATCGAATTATAGGTATTTTTGATATAGCTGCACTGTTCATCACTTCCTTTCTCATTCCACCATTTCGAAATGATATGAGAACCGGCAATACAGCTTTCCCTTGATATCTATGTATGTGAAACATACTGTTTAAGATTAGGGCAAAGTAAGGTTAAGCTACAACTGATCAAATGAATAAGATCTAAATAAAGTTACTGAGTATAACTTGTTTTAATATAAGTATGTGTTACAAAACTGATGTAAAGTTTGTTTTTTTAAATGCGTCAAATATAAGTAGTTTTCTACAATCGCATTGGCAAATACATTGTTCCATTATGCTGCCTTTCATTTGCATTTCACTGAGAAACAGACCTTTACTACAGATTGCTTTGTAAACAGATCATAATGTTGGTCTTGTCTGTATGAAATATGGTTGAAAAGTAGTTTTGATTAATACAAATACTGTTAGCAGCCGTACGCGTTACAACCTGAAAATGTGAAATTGTTAATGAGACAACAAGTTATCAGAGATGAAATCATCAGGTCACTGTTTAATCTTCAACGATGAACATAACCCATATCGCGTAGTTAGCTATAAAAGGTCATTCAATGACAATATAATTGAATTGAGAAAACTATTCGACTAATGTATTTACATAAAATGTAAAGATGTCTATAACAGTCAAAGAAAACATAACCCTTTTAAATCGTAAAATATAGATAGATATAGGAAGATATGGTGTGAGTGCCAATGAGACAACTCTCCATCCAAATAACAATTTTAAAAAAGTAAACCATTATAGGTCAATGTACGGCCTTCAACACGGAGCCTTGGCTTACACCGAACAACAAGCTATAATGGGCCCCAAAATTACTAGTGTAAAACCATTCAAACGGGAAAACCAACGGTCCAATCTATATAAAAAAAAACGAGAAACGAGAAACACGTATAAATTACATAAACAAACGACAACTAGATTGTAGGACCATAGATGTGCATGTGAAAAAAAAACAATATTTAAAAAAAACACATTTACCGTGTTTGGAAATTTTAAGAATAAGTTTATCTAAAGGATCTATATGTTTACCCGAATCCTATGTTAGTGTATATGCTCGGTAAACTGAAACATCGTCACAATTGTGTATTTAGAATATCCAAAGAATTGTTTACACCTTACTAAAATAACAAATTTCACATTGTATATTCTAAATAACTAACGGTAATGAAAAGTAATACATATATAAATATATAAATGTGAGGATTCATGTGGAGGAGGAGAGACCAAGTTGCTTTAGTAGAAATAATCATTTATTATTTAACGAAACATGAACATTAGGTGAATGCTTTATCGCAAGAGAAAGAGACATGTTCTACTGCCGTCTGAATATATTATATTCTTAAACATGCCCAATGTCTAGTCTAAACATGTCTAAGATTCAATGATTTACATATCAAATGAATTGTAGCATACTTCATGTCTTACTATGCGTAAAGTCATTACCTAGTAAGCATAATAAACCCGTTAACATAAACTTAACAAAATAAACGTATTATGTTTTGTTATGCAACAATTTCGATAATAATTGAATTAAAAGCAGTTTTAATGAATTTATATCAAATGATTAGTTATAATATTTACACTGTGCCATTCGAATGAAGTAATGAATTTCGTCTTCGACGTTTTCGTCAATATCTCCCCTATCAAATGTGCGGAAGCCTTTCTTTACAAGTTCCTGAAAAAATCAATCAGGAATCGTACGATCAATAACTTATCAAAATGCTACCTAAAACTGAGTATTGTGAGCTTTTAAGATATATATAATTGCCTCTGAGCTTTGTGACTGGTGTTTGCTCGCCTACTGTCTTGTTAAAGCCACTGGTAAACAAATTTTAATCTTAAAAGTTTATTTGATCAATAGTTATCAAAGATACCAGGATTATACTTAAGTAAGCCAGACGCGCGTTTCATCTACATTAGACTCATCATTCATAAAATGCCCTGTACCAAGTCGAAAAAATGGTCATTGTTATATTATAGTTCGTTTCTGTGTGTGTTACGTTTCGGTGTTGTGTCTCTGTGGTGTCGTAGTTCTCTTATATTTGATACGTTTCCCTCAGTTTTAGTTTGTAACCCGGATTTGTTTTTTCCTCTATCGATTTATGAATTTTGAACAGCGGTATACAACTGTTGCCTGTATTCATCAGTTACGCTCATATCAAAATATTTATAAAGCCAAACAAGTACAAAGTTGAACAGCATTGGTGATCCAAAATTCCAAAAAGTTGTGCCAAATACGGCTGAGGTAATCTATACCTGGAATCAGAAAATCCTTTGTTTTTCGAAAGATTTGTAAACAGTAAATTTATCAAAAATGACCACATTATTGATATGCATGTCAACACCAAAGTGTTGACAACTGAGCTTGTGATACCCTCGGAGACGAAAAGTATACCAGCTGTGCCATCGACCCAGTGGTGTAACTAGTTATCAAAGGTACCAGGATTATAATTAAGTACGCCAGACGCGCGTTTCGTCTTCATAAGACTCATCAGTGAAGATAGCAAATATGTTGTTAAGGTATGTTCAATCTTTTACCTCAACTGAATTAAGATCTGTTCAGGCTGTGTTACATGTACCATATTAAAAAGATAATTATATTACTATAGTACGTAACCATGAAACCTATGAAATTTATTCAGATATGTTGAAAAAACATGCCTACCAAGAAGCACCTTTAAAGGTTTTTATTCCCTCAGTATACGTGTACTTTTTAGGTAAAAGAAAATCTTTTATTTAGCTAAACTCTCAAACTTTAAAATTAATCAAATTTAATTATTATAATATAAGATAATCTTATTTAACCTTCTCTATTTGATTAATCTGAGAATCATGTAAGGACGTAAAAATCTGATTTATATATATATCTTTATTTTATTGTGGCTGTTGTTATGTCATTTAAAAAGAAATTTATTTTAACAGTTACAATTAACAAAAATGTCGAGGTTATTTGATCAAGTATGGTTCAGACAGGTTGAGTATTGTTTAGACCTATGGTCAAGTACGGTTAAGACTGACAAAAATAGGTCGAATACAGGTCGAGAACGGGTTAAGACTGTTTCAGACTGGTCGAGTAATACTTCAGACTATTTTCAATGTCAAAGATAAGGGTCAAGTACAAATTAGTACATTCGAGTACGCTAATGACTAGGGTCGAGTAATGTCAAGTAAAGTTCAGACCAATTCAGACTGGTCGAGTAAAAATCAGTACAGTCGAGTACGGATATAGGCCAATTCAGACTGTTACTGGTTTGTAGTGCTTGTTTCACATATGTTATATTCCAGACCATCTGATAATTTCACTATAATACCTTGATAGTATCCTTCTCTGTCTTATAGTGTATAAAGACAGTATTTATGGAACCGCTGTGAAACAGTACTTTTTGTCCTACAACGTGACATGGAAGTTTGGTCTTCTCTGTAAAATGTAAACAAAATATTGTATATATTGTTCAGTGACCTTTTTAACAAACATAAACGGGACTGAACTATTGTTTCTTTTTTTTTTTGTTATCCTGCAGTAATCTTACATTATTATGATCAAAACCGCAGTAGATGTCGTCATAACGTGTTTGAGTGTCACTAATGTTTCTTATGTAGACGAAACGCTCGTCTGGCGTATTAAATTAGAATCCTGGTACCTTTGATAGCTATTGGCTTAGTGGAACAATAAAAGTTACAAGCACTGAGTTAAAATCTTTCAATGGAGATAATCCTTTTAGACAATTTTTTAGTGTAAGCTTTATATACCACAGCTACATAATCAGGTCATAGAGTTACATCTTGCAAAATTAATTGAAAGTGAGAAAAATTGAGTGTTTTATTTTGTATGGTGACGATATGTTTATGATGAACATTTTACAAGCCAACACGCCTAGCTTATTTATTTTTGTTATGTTATGCATAGCCGCAATCGTATGATGGTCAGGTTTTAAATTGATCAATAAATATGGTTTAATCTGATCAGTTACATTCTGGATAGAATCTGATTATGTGCATACTGGACGATTGAAATCTACACTATACAAAAAAGAGAAGATGAACACATTTTCAAATTGATACATATATATGGTTACGTGTAATGCTGCGACATAGAAACGGAAAATTCAAATTGAAAAATTGTTGATCATCGCTTTCTTGTATAGTGTAGAATTCAACCGTCCAGTATGTACCTAATCAGATTTTATCCAGAATTAACTGTAGTGATCAGATTAAACCATATATTATATATCTTATATAGATATATACGATATATAATATATGGTTTAATCTGATCACTACACTATATATATATATATACGCAGAGAATTTATTAGTTACAGCTTGGTAATTATGATCTTTTCGAAAGCGGCATTTACTGATCCGATATCATGAGACCCCTTATCACCGGATATTGTTGATCAGTCTTGTTTTGTTCAATCTTTTGTGAGAATCATCGTATGCCATGTTTTTTTCTTAATGAGTAAATGTTTGTTCATCATCTGTCAAAAAATGATGAATGGAGAGCACACGGTTGTTATAGTTGGGTAAATATTGTAATGAATTATATACAGGTATATTCAATAAATCTGAATGTTAAAACGCTAGATTTACTTACTGGCAAAATCAAGTACTTCTTCCATAAGTATCATGTTGTCATCTTGTTCGCCTTTTTTGTCCACATCTATATGATTTGCAAATATGAGATACAGGCTTGGTTTAAATGTGAGTTTCTTCACTTGCTTGATAGTACGCCAAATATTAACTGAAATCTATATGTATTTGTGGAATTCATTATTAAAAGCACAACAAGATTGAATAATCTGCATTCCTAACTCTTTACACAATACGTGGCCCTTCCTACACTAGACATGTAGATACAATAGCCCAATAGTGTTTAATGAGAAATCAACACAACAAAAGAAGACACAAAATGGTTGGTAAGGGACTCACTATTATATAACATACTTTTTTGTACAGTCCGACAAAGATACAGGTGTGAATCCATTAATGGGGCGCTGCATTGCTTTCTATGAAATAACCAACATGTTTGGACATTAACATTCAGTTGTGAGTCTGTTTACTAAACTTCGATGACAGTCATTGTAAGTCTCAATAGTCATCAAAGGTACCAGGCTTACAAATTAATACGTCCGGCGCGCGTTTCGTCTACACTAGACGTATCAGTGTTGTTTAAATCAAAATAGTTATAAAGCCAAAGAGGTACACAGTTGAAGAGCACTGAGTACCTAAAATTCCAAAAAGCAATGCCTCATTGTTGAGAAAGGCATATATTAATTAGAAATATGAATGCACGAGATCCCTGAACTTTTTTAGGACAAAAAAGGGCAAAAGTAAGAATTTCTGATTTGAGATATAAAAAAAAATATATATTCCCTTCTCATTCAATTTCATACATGTCCATGATCTTTATTGAACTGATGAAATTATTTAAAACAAATATAAGTATCAGAAAGATTACCTTTTTTTCAGCTTTACAATCAGATACAAAATTTACTGCAAAGTAGCCCCTAGAGTCTAAAATAAGAAAGGAAATATGCATTTGATATCTAAACACACACATATAGATAAAGTTAAATTATTTATAATTTATTTATGAAGTAAAATTGACCACACATTAATGCCGTAGGAACTTAACTTATAGTACACAAGGCTGAAACATAAACCATGCGAAGGCATAGTATATATACTATCTTATTGTTCATGTTATCAACTATTTATTAATCTTAAGCATTCGACAGATGGGAGCAAGAGCAAATACTGGTAGGATTGATACTATTTGACTCTTTACTTCATCAGATACAGTTAAGTTTGCCTCATATCTGGGTTATTTTTCGCTGCATTGAAGACCTATTGGTGACCTCCTGCTGTTGTCTATTCTATGGTCGGGTTGTTCTCTCTATGACACATTCCCCATTTTCATTCTCAATTTTATACAAGGGGTAAGAATGAAAGATCAAAACGGGGGTGGGATGAAAACAAATAACAATAAGTGGGATTTGAAGAATGAGAACCACATCGTTTCACCTTCTTAACCCATAGTGATGAAATAGCTGTGTCACAGATGACTACAAATAAGTCTATAAGAGGGGCAAAAGATACGAAAGGGACAGTCAAACTCATATATCGAAAAAAGAAATGATAACAACATGTAGTTAGAAAGTAAAAAGTCAAACAGATAAATAAAAGCATACAACACACAACATAGAAAACTAAAGACTAAGCAACACGAACCCCATCAAACATTTGGGGTGATCTCAGGTGCTCTGGAAGGGTAAGCAAATCCTGCTCCACATGTGGCACCCATCGTGTTGCTCATGTTATTACAAACTCAGTAAATAGTCTCATTTGATAGGTCGCATTCGTGAAAAGGAAAAAAGGATTGTAGTTACGACATATCCGATATCATCTGTGAAACAGTTATTCCATAACGGTCAACCAACTTGTGATTGTGTCCGTAAATTTTACAAAGTGATGATTTCAACTGAACCATTTGTAACTCTTATATTAATAGATTCACTGTGAGCAGCAAATCTCTATTCTAACAGGTAGATCAGTTGTAAGAAATAATCACGTATTTATAATTATTTATTGTAATTTTGTGTGGCTTGTAATATATATTTAACAGGAGGCGCTAAACCAATCGACGCATCCGGTCCTGTTCTTTTTGGAGTTCATGCGATTTTCTTCAAAAGCATCTCTTTAATAGTATATGCATTCAAATCAATGACACTGGCCACAGGCATCAATATCTTTGTAAAATGCAAAAAAAAAGATTTTTTAAAAACATATTCGAAGTATGTGACAAACATTTGTATACACCTACACAAATACAACTGGAAAGATTGATCAGCATTTAAAAATATATCGTACGTAAGAAGCTCCAAGCATTGCCATAAATATATATAAAAAATGTTTAAGTATTTCAATATTTGAACTGGAATTATTTAGATCGTACACATTGGTTTGAATATTATACCACATTGTCAAATTTAGATAATGGTATTTAGAAGGTAAGGTCTCAGGGTCTTAAAGTCTCGGGGTCTTGCTTATATATTGACAAATACGATTGCCATTCATTGTATTATAGTCACATTTACATTGTTTATATTCAGCTTCATTTTTACTGAGTCTTCTGAAATAAAATTGAGAATGGAAATGGGGAATGTGTCAAAGAGACAACAACCCGACCATAGAAAAAACAACAGCAGAGGGTCACGAACAGGTCTTCAATGTAGCGAGAAATTCCCGCACCCGGAGGCGTCCTTCAGCTGGCCCCTAAACAAATATATACTAGTTCAGTGATAATGAACGCCATACTAATTTCCAAATTGTACGCAAGAAACTAAAATTAAAATAATACAAGACTAACAAAGACCAGAGGCTCCTGACTTGGGACAGGCGCAAAAATGCGGCAGGGTTAAACATGTTTATGAGATCTCAACCCTCCCCCTATACCTCTAGCCAATGTAGAAAAGTAAACGCATAACAATACGCACATTAAAATTCAGTTCAAGAGAAGTCCGAGTCTGATGTCAGAAGATGTAACCAAAGAAAATAAACAAAATGACAATAATACATAAATAACAACAGACTACTAGCAGTTAACTGACATGCCAGCTCCAGACTTCAATTAAACTGATTGAAAGATTATGATTTCATCATATGTATGTTCCAAAATATCCACCAGAGTAAATGTATATGCAATTCGTAACAGAATCAAAAGGAATGTTTTCCCCAAAATAATTAAACCTACGAATTAATTGTTTACAAAAATACATTTAATGGTTTACAGAAGTGCCACCTGTGTCATTCAAAGTCACGTACCGATGGTTTGAATAAACAGTTGGTTTTCAGTTGACGATGTACATATTGTTATGCTCTAATTCAATGAAAGCACATTGATAAATATCATTTGTATATTTGACTCTGTCAATAATACGTGTTTTACTTAAATTTAATTTTCTATTATATCAATTGTATCATTTTATAAAATATAAATATGCGTACCTCTCCCTAATGCAGGCAGGTGATCATAATAGTAATAAAAAGCCCCTCCCTTGTCATATCTTAAATCTAGAATCTGATGAGAACTTGTTGACCCATCTTTGATCCACTTAACTTCCACTTCGCTTCTACCTGTGTCTACCTTACAGTCGCCAATGTCCATTACGATGCCTTCTTTCTCATCTGTAATATAAAGTACAATTGTAAAATGTAAACACCACATGGTTCTGAGTCGGTATTACACTGTAAATATAAATCATAATCACACACACACATACTTTACTAGAATGGTTGTTAATCACAATGGTTTGTATCTTTAGTTCTATTTTGTTGATCATAACTTGAGGCGATTATATTTGTTGTTTTAACTGATTCGTCCAACTCAATATCTATGTTTTAATTTCTTGATAAGAAATACATTATTAATTAATACTATGAATAAATATATTAGGTACATTAAGAAATAGTTTAACATATACAGAAACCTCACTAATACCTTACACATCATACATTAGAGTAGTTTAACTGATTTTATTTAATGTATGTCCTGGGTTTCTTTTAGAACACACTATTCAACAAATCAACAACAAAGTACTGTAATTATTAGCAAATTTATAGTACGATTGAAGAATGTTACTCAAAGAAAAGGATATCAGTCTTCGGATAATATATTCACAAAAAAATAAAACTTGATATGTAAACTGCAATGATCTGCATACGGAATTAAAAAATCCACCAGTTATTAATATTGACAATCTTAAGACACTCGTCTTCCTACGATAATGATTGTCTGGTAGGTTCGATCACCATCCAAGTCAAATCAAAGACTTAACCATTCGTATGTAGTGCTTCTGTTGTGACCTCGTTGCGGTTAGGAGTAAGAGAAAATACCCGTTGACCTGTTGCTATGAAAACAAGCATGTTGACAAATGTGAAAAATACGACTCAGCGAGTCGGTTTAGTTCAGAGCATGATAAAATCTTATTAAATCAGCATGTCATCGTCTTGAATATGCATTTAATTTACTAATGGACATCAAACAACCATCCATCATATTGATAACACCTGGTTTAAAAATCTTTTTATCTTATTTTATTAGTATCTTTATGCAAAATATATCGGATATAAGCACGCGAATTTGTTTCAAATTCCCAAAGGACCTTTGATGCATCAATAAGATTATTTATAATTTAAGCAATCCTTCTTTTATATACATTTATTTCTGTTGACTATTATATATAATATTTTTTACAGAAAAAAATAGTTAACTCCCTTTAAACAAACTAGCAACATGACGACTCCTCACCAACAACTATATGTAACGGATATCGATGTTAACAAGTACAGGACGACAAATATAGATTCTACCAATGCATCGAGTGTGATACGCTACTTTTTCACTCGAGACAGTTGAATTTTCAAATTTAAAACGCGAGGCTCGTAGACATCAAAATGGACAAACAAAACTGTAAACAAAGCATGATAACAGATTCATCATGAACAAAATAGTTTAAAATGAAAACATCACGAACCCAAAACATACATGTAAAGTCTTAAAACAATTTTTTTTAAACTTTTCATCAGAAAGGTGCATATATCTTATCAGAATGTATGTGTGTCAGGCGGTAGTTATTGTTTGAATACATACAATTTGTGTTCAGTTATCTTATTGCTTTTATTAATCAAGAATGATTCTAATTTGGCGACTTTATACCGTCAACCAATATACTATATACTCATAGCACATTTAATATTCTAGCAAACGTACGTATACACAAGATTGGCAGGTCTGCATGTTGCCCAATTTATTATTAGGACTATATAAGACATTAAATTATACAATTGACCTCAGTTTAATACGGTAATATCCATTATAATACAAAATAAACAAATAATTTCATTTCATTGATTTTGTCGGTGTAAAATTTCATAAAACGAAAAGTCCACGAATAGTTGTTATCTTGTTTGGTTCATCATCGAACCGACGACGTAATATGCATTCTGCGTCAAATGAAAATTGAAATGTATATGTATTCAATGGGAGTGTCCATGCTTATTATACCCCTCATACTGTTAATCAGGTTGGATAAAAAAAATAATCAGTTTTTAATTTATTATGGGGCTTGAACAGCTAAAACATGATCGTGTTCATAGGCCATCACGATTTACAACATCACAATATTTTCAAATACAATTCGAAATAATTCATGGTATACGTAGCCGTAGATTTCTTTTTTATTTTACCATGCATTGTACATTTACATATATATATATATATAATGTAGTTACATATTCATTTCTATACTAGAAATAAAAAATAAAACAATTACCGCCTTTTTCTTGAGATACTTGAACAACCTTTGCATCTTTAAAAATACCATAGGACTGCCGTGCGGTAGATCTTGGATGTTCTCTTGAAGTCTGCATATCTTCTCTGACAAAATTTAGCAAACCAGTAGTACACATTAGAAAACGTGTTATAAACAAAATTATTTTCATTTACCTGTGTAAAATATGACCTATGTTTTTCAAAGATGTTAATTGTCTTGTTTAACATTTCACAGCTGTTTTATACTTTTACTTTAATAATGCACCCCTTATTTTTATTAACTCTGTATTTACATTGTATTAAAGATCAAATTTATTCGTTCATTGTGTGTTTATTTGTGTCTTTTCGTTTTTTGATTGAGCTAAGTCATTCCAATTGATATTTTATAATGTGTCTTCCTATGTTGTGATGTTATACTACTGTTACAGTAAAGGGAGAATATTTGGTACTATTAAAACGTGTTATACCGCTGGAATCGTTTGCACCTGTCCTAAGTCAGAAATCTGATGTTCAGTGGTTGTCGTCTGTTTATGTGGTTCTCGTTTCTTGTTTTTTGTATAGATGAGACCGTTGGTTTTCCCGTTTGAATGGTTTTACACTAATATCGTACCTTAGGCTATAATGATTTACTTTGATAAATTGTGACTTGGATGGAGAGTTGTCTCATTGGCACTCATACCAAATCTTCCTATATAGATGTAATAGTAAACGAGTTATAGTATTCTTTTATTTGTGTTTATAAATTTTACTTTATTTACTGTTTGGTCTGTTTTCATTTGATGTGACTTTGTACTTATACATCCCGTCATTGTACATGTGTTATTGTTCTATGATAATCCTCGTATTCTTGTCTTTTATTTTTACTTAATTAAATGTGCTTTGCTTATATGTCTTTTATGTTTCTTAGATCAAATATGAAGTGGCTCTGTACTTAAACATCCCATAATTCTGTTATTTTGCTATGGTAAATTAGTGTATTCGTATCTTTAGTTTTTGCTACATTTTTAGGTCTTTCCACTTTTCTGTGGAAAGACCTATTGTTTTTCTTCTGATTATTAGGTCTTTCCACTTTTCTGTGGAAAGACCTATTGTTTTTCTTCTGATTATTTTTTTTTTTTTTTTTTTTCTTCCGCCTAATTTTGTTCTTGCGATAAACATTTGTTTCGCAATATGTCGCTTAGATATTTGGTATATGATATCGAACAGTTTATGCACTTTTGAAATTAACCCTGCGTAAACGAATACTTTTGTTTGTAGGAGTTATCTCCCCAAACACTGTTTTCCTTGTTAGCGCATCTCCTTCGCAACCGTAAAAGATTATGACAAATTTATTTTACAAAATTGCTCGTTATATCCTTCGCATGATTTGTCCTATTTTGACCGAAGCGATATGACCGCTCCATATGAGAGTTATTTCCCCTTATGCATCTGATATAAGTGATATGAATTTCTATCTTATAAATCATAAGTGATAGAGACCTAGGATCTTTTGATTTGAGGTCCTTGGTCCCAAAAAATGAAAATTAGGTCAAGGTCAAAGGTCAAGGTCATATTCTAATATTTGAATTTGGCTTATTTTCACTTATATCCAAAGACTGTATAAGATATCAACAAATTATTTTTACTAAATTGTTAGTTGCGACATGTCGTAAGATGTAAATTTTGATTGCAAGCGTACGTTGAATGTAAAAGGGAGTTTTCTCCCCTCTTGTATTTAAAAATAAGCGTTTGGTGATATTACTCATTAACTAAATATAATAAAGACCTATGGTCTTTTGATTTGAGGTCCTTGGTTTATGACCTTGAAACTGATCTCAAGGTCTTAGCTTAATTTGACGTTCTAGATTTTGACCTTTGCTTTTATTCTATATGTATACATGATAAAGATATACAACTTTTAGAAAAAGATATCAAACCATTTAACCTTGTAAAAAACAACCGGAAGTGACCTTTTGTAGACCGGAAATAGCTATTTTTTTGTACTTTTTAATATAAAAGTATATAGAACCAGATATTTTTGGAATCAGTGTCAAGTAAATATTCAAATATAATCGGAAGTAACATTTTTCAAACCGGAAGTAACAAATTATCTCCCTTATTTAAAAAAAATGTATGGAAACAATATATTTTTTGAATCAGCTTACTAGGAGCTGTCATTTGACGATTGAAATGACATTTTAAACTTAGTTTCACAACTTTTCATATCAAAATACATTGTTTTAATGGAAAGACCTTCAATTGTTCTCTGAACAATTGGTTTTTAATTATTTTTTTTTTTCTTCCGCCTAATTTTGTTCTTGCGATAAACATTTGTTTCGCAATATGTCGCTTAGATATTTTGTATATGATATCGAACAGTTTATGCGCTTTTGAAATTTACCCTGCGTAAACAAATACTTTTCTTTGTAGGAGTTATCTCCCCAAACACTGTTTTCCTTGTTAGCGCATCTCGTTCGCAACCGTAAAAGATTATGACAAATTTATTTTACAAAATTGCTCGTTATATCCTTCGCATGATTTGTCCTATTTTGACCGAAGCGATATGACCGCTCCATATGAGAGTTATTTCCCCTTATGCATCTGATATAAGTGATATGAATTTCTATCTTATAAACCATAAGTGATAGAGACCTAGGATCTTTTGATTTGAGGTCCTTGGTCCCAAAAAATGAAAATTAGGTCAAGGTCAAAGGTCAAGGTCATATTTTAATATTTGAATTTGGCTTATTTTCACTTATATCCAAAGACTGTATAAGATATCAACAAATTATTTTTACTAAATTGTTAGTTGCGACATGTCGTAAGATGTAAATTTTGATTGCAAGCGTACGTTGAATGTGAAAGGGAGTTTTCTCCCCTCTTGTATTAAAAAATACGCGTTTGGTGATATAACTCATTAACTAAATATAATTAAGACCTATGGTCTTTTGATTTGAGGTCCTTGGTTTATGACCTTGAAATTGATCTCAAGGTCATAGCTTAATTTGACGTTCTATATTTTGACCTTTGCTTTTATTCTATATGTATACATGATAAAGATATACAACTTTTAGAAAAAGGTATCAAGCCATTTAACCTTGAAAAAAAACAACCGGAAGTGACCTTTTGTAAACCGGAAGTAGCTATTTTTTGTACTTTATTAATATAAAAGTATATAGAACCAGATATTTTTGGAATCGGTTTCAAGTAAATATTTAAATATAATCGGAAGTAACATTTTTCAAACCGGAAGTAACAAATTATCTCCCTTATTTAAAAAAAAATGTATGGAAACAATATATTTTTGGAATCAGCTTACTAGGAGCTATCATTTGACAATTGAAATGACATTTTAAACTTAGTTTCACAACTTTTCATATCAAAAAGGATGGAAAGACCTTCAATTGTTCTCTGAATTTTTTTTTTTTTTCTTCCGCCTAATTTTGTTCTTGCGATAAACATTTGTTTTGCAATATGTCGCTAAGATATTTGGTATATGATATCGAACAATTGATGCGCTTTTGAAATTTACCCTGCGTAACCGAAAACTTTTCTTTGTAGGAGTAATCTCCCCAAACACTGTTTTCCTTGTGAGCGCAACTCCTTCGCAAACGTAAAATATTATGACAAATTTATTTTACAAAATTGCTCGTTATATCCTTTGCTTGATTTGTCCTATTTTGACCGAAGTGATATGAATGCTCCATACGAGAGTTATTTCCCCTTATTCATTTGATATAAGTGAATTGCATTTCTAACTGGTAAACCATAATTGATAGAGACATAGGATCTTTTGATTTGAGGTCCTTCGTCC
>CM034359.1:42872278-42949966 GCA_019925275.1 Mytilus edulis | reverse complement strand
GCGAATGCGAATAGCTACATATCTATGCATACTTGATTTCAGAACAAATTAAAATCTTGTCTACAAAGGACCTTCCAGAAATTATCAAATCAGAACACGCAATATTGAATCTCGTTCAGTATTTGCTGGGCATGCTTTCGGACGTTTTCTAACGGAAAAAAGTGAAAGTTCGTCAAATCAACGGTTCTCCACTCTTTTTTCTTTTCTTTTTTTTTTCTTTATCTTAGTTGTTATGTTTATGTTGTTGAGCTTCAACCATAAAGACTTTTTTTGTCAATATTTGTAGATTGATATAGTTATTATGTGTGCGTTAATATAAAGTTCATCCCACATAACAATGTGTATGTGCAGAAAAATATAAGGAGGGCAACCATTCCTTGATCAAAGATTTGCATTTTAAAAAACTTAATCAATTACATACAAGTAACAGCAAAACAGGTAAAAACGTCCACCATTGTGTTAGCAAAGAACACCAATCAGCAAAGTTATTTGTTTGAGAAAATAATACAACGTTTCAGTGGCTATTGAATGAATTAATCTAATCATTAAACAGGAGAGAGAGAGAGAGAGAGAGAGAGAGAGAGAAAGAGAGAGAGAGAGAGAGAGAGAGAGAGAGAGAGAGAGAGAGAGAGAGAGAGAGAGAAAAAAAAAAGAGAGAGAGAGAAAGAAAGAGAGATATAAAAAATTTAGGTTAAGGAAATACATAGTGTGTAAAGGATTTGTATGAGAAGTTCTCTATTTGTTTTAGATCCAGCATATTATTCAATAAAAAAAACAGTGTATGTTTAATTGTTTTGATTCAACTCTTATTCACTTTTACAATTTATGTTATGAATATGAGAGGAGGGGGTTACATTCCACCACAACAAATATTCATTTACCCACTTTGAGGATTATAGTGGGTAAACATGTTATACACAAAACACAACTTATGTAGCAACGCTATTGTTATGGTAAATGATAAATAAGTGTATAAAAAGAAACTTGATATTATTTTTAAATACCTTTCAAGATGAAATTCGGTCAGATGTATTGAATAGTATGTAAAATACTAAGTCATGTTTTTTAAAAGAAAACTATACATCTTTTCGTGGAATACTGAGATATGAACCATGTCTCCTTAATTTTTTTACAACAGTGCCCAACTTGCATACTTTAATAAAGTTTTCATTTTCACTGGCTATGTTTTCTTTTTTTCTCTCAGTTATGTTGCATATTTACAAAGACATTTGTATGAGAAACAAATACTTATAATGCAAGATCTAAAATAATCTGACGTTGCTGAAATCGAAAGAAAAGTCCTAGCTCTTCGTTGACGATTTTCACTATTCTATGTTATAATCAAACTATAATAGATAGATGAAAGGACAATTCAAATGATATAAATAACAGAATGATGGGTATATTGTGATGACAGGTTTTAAGAACATGATATTGTAAGTTACAAATATACATCCTGTTCCATTTCTACGTATTTCAATTGTTAATTGTATGTGGGGAGATTTCCTAGAAGAGTATTGCTTTCCTAAATTCCTTTCTTATTTATCATTTGAAATTTATAATTTGCATTGCTGTTTAGAAATGTTATATTTGAAATGAACAACTGATATGCAGTAATATAAATGATTGAAATGTTGTGTTATGAGCAATTCATTTAAACACAATGAATGTATTGATATAATATTAATAAACACGCGGGAATATATCATATGTATTGGAAACAACTTGGAATCAACAACAAAAACCCTACGATGACAGTAAAGACTAAAACGCTTTACAGCATCAGTGTAGTTTCGTAGATGGTTTAACAAATTTAAGTGTATTTAACATTACTGTAAATTCAATATTAACATCTTAATTGCTGTTTTACAAGAGCTGAACTGATATTATAATTGATTATTACGATAGATGTTTGTTTTGTTTAAGTTTTGGTTTTACTTATGAAACAAGTTGTAGATATCGGTTTTCATCTTCCAATCACCCTGTATTAAAAGGAGATTATTCTTTCTACATATGCTTTCAAAATATGCACTTTTGCATAAACAAGTGTCTAAACAAACATTATCAATTACATTATGTTAATCTACTGATATTTATGGGTGAAATTTGACTTAATCATGTTAATGTTATTAATCAACATTGCAATTCTTTTTGTTTATCATCTTAAGTTATATTTTATTGAAAATAAATGCGATAATGTTGTTACCGCATGCAGCTTAATATTATAATGAAGGTTGGTCTACATTACATTGTATAATTTAATAATAGAGTGTACCAATTGAGTAACAAAAACCATTAATAAAATTACGTTGTTGTTAAATGAGGCATTAGGTACCACATTATTATTCACCAATTTGCTTCAAATTCACATATTTGATTTACAGCATGCTTAAACGTTTATCTAGTTCTTTTCAAAAGCTACGACAATGATACATTTATATTGATATTTTTTAAACATTCAAGAGATCTGGTTTCCATGAAGTCTTTAGTGTTTAAGTGTCAGTACCAATGTATCACGTATACATATAGGTAAAAGAAGTATAGACCAGGACATTTTTTTATCATTAGAAATAGAAAAAGGGATTGGTTGTAAAATTTACTTACATGATTTGAATAATTGTTCATAATTAAAAAAAAATGGATTGCAAAGTATATAAAAAAAAGAATGTGCTATGTAAAACAACTCTTCAAATCAGAACAAATGACAAAGATTTTAAAACCTATAGGTCACCGTATGGGCTTCAAAAATTTGAAAAAACGAAAAAACGATAATAATATTGTGCAATTATTTAAAAAAAAAAAAAAAAAAAAGTCACTCCATTTGCACTAATAAATAATAATAAAACAAGTTTTCAATTTGAGTTGCAAATCCGTATTATGACAGTTCTTATACATTCGTATGATGTATTGAGCTTTTGATTTTGCCATTACCTTATGGACTTTCCACTGAAAATTTTCCTCGGAGTTCTGTATTTTGGTTATTTTACATTTTAATCTCATCAAAACATCATCTCTTTTTTTGCTATATTATTTGTTAAACAGCAAAATAATGAAATGCAATTTTATCAGGTTTCAACTGTTACAATAAGATGTCTTGATTACAATTTCACTTCAATACAGTTGTTTTTTTATTTTCTCATAGTTTATTAATGACATATGTAGTCATCTGTCTGTGATTAAGATATAAAATTAATAAAGACAATTCAGAGATGTATAAACAATTGGACACACATTTTTTTTAAGTATTCGTTTACTATTGCAAGATTATTTCATCTTTCATACACCGACAACAGTTTATAAAAACACATATAAATAAATGTGAAACAAAAGAAAGTCGGGTTCAACATCACCTGTTTCTACCTATATAGAAGTTATTGAGAAAATAAATAACAGCAATAAAGTCATGGTAGCACTTTACATTTTACAGGTAATATAAATGAATGCTTCAATATATTTTTGCATTTTAAACTAGCTAAATCACGTGTGATCATTTAAAACGTATAGTTAACCAACACAATCAATAATCGTTGTTATGTTTAAATGCATAAACACGTGGCGCATAATTGAGTGAAAAAAACCCGTAAGAAATCTTTTAAATACATTGCAGATACAATGTGTTTCAGATGTTTTGAATATGTTAAATACCAAGTCTTGTTTCTTGAAATCATTAGATACATAATTTCGTGGAAATATACACATGAACCATGCATCATTTATTCTTAACAAAAGGTGCCCAGTTTGTAAAATTGTATAAAGTGTTCATTGTGACTGACGACACTGACTAACACGTACAACATGTAAGTTCGAACACTTTTATCATTAGGTTTAACTCGTAGGTTTTTTTGAACTTTATTTTACATTTCTTCAAGCAATTTTGGTTACACTAAAAGTACATTATATAATGAGCCAAATGTGTCTCTCTCCATTCTTGTTATATGTTGGTAGTAAAAGTATAAATTACATTGTGATATTGTTTTCAATATTTTTGTCAGGAGAATATCTAAGAAATTCATATTTGCTATATCGAAAACGTAGGTTTGATCCATACATATATATTGATAATCAGCGACAGTATTTGATAATATTTCGTTCATTTGGGATTTATAAAGAAAAGTTTCCCATCTAACATAACGCTGCACTGCAATTATTAAAGCAATTTTGTTAATTATGTAACTACATGTATGACTTATTTCGAATGAACTTCTTCTTTTGCCAAATATGATTTTTTTTTGTGAATGTAATCCTTTCTTATCTATGATTTAAAATTCATACCTTGTACTCTGATCTGTAAATGTGGTAGTAGTATTTAAAATGAACAACCAATATAAAGTAATAACAACAGTTTTGGCTCTTCCGGCCCAATGCACAAATTGAGTTTTTTTTATCACTTGGCGTCCCCCTCGTTCGTCGTCGTCGTCGTCAATCGTCTGTCGTCCGTCGTTGTTGTCGTCGTCGTCGTCGTCCGTCGTCATCGTCTTCATCGTCTTTTAAATTTTGAAAATAACTTCTTCTATGAAACGACTTGGCCAAATTGTACTAAACTTGGCCACAATTTATTTGGGTTTTTATTTTACAAAATGTGTCCGATGATCTTGCTTGCCAACCAACATGGTCGCAATACCTGAAAAAGAACATAGGGTAAATATTAAAGTTCAGACTACTTTTGGGGAAATCGTTTTGAATAGAAAAAATATGTGTGAAACAAAACTTTTCATTATTGTCAGAAGACTTTGTAAAGAAGTTATTGTCTTTTTTTTGACAATTTTTTTTTTGTTCTCTTCATTTTGGCTTATTACATTCAAAACTATAATGGATAACGTAAACATTAATCGGTAGTCTCTATCTTTAGGTGTGTAGTATTTTTGCTTACTCAATCGTTTAAAAGAGTGCATCGTGTTGCATTAATCAGTTACTTACCTTTTATGAAGATTCATGTATTGGGTTTTACAGAGGGGTTAATACAATTTCAATACTATAATAGAATAACAATACATTTAACATCTGCAAATAAACATCGTTTTAAACGTAATGTAAAATTAGCGCACTGAAATAAAAATGCGTATAATAATTATATGGATTTAAAAGTAAACATCTTAATGCGATACGGATCAAATGAAGTAGTGTACCAATATGCAGACAGTTAAGATATATGTATATATGACATTTGTTTACATTCCTCAAATACTATTCATTTGTTATTAAAACTGATAGTTTACCAAAACAGTTACATGAGTAACTAATGTTTGACTGAATATCCATATCGCGTATAATTAAATGGAAAAAAGGTATTACATGTTTTAAATATCTTTGAAGATACAATTCATTCAGATATTTTGACTATGCTAAATACCAAGTCTTTTTTCTTGAAATCATTGGATATATAATTTCGTGGAAATAAACAAATGAACCATGCATCATTCATTCTTTACAATAGGTGCCCAACGTTCATAATTGTATAACGTGATTATTCTGATTTTGAAAACTGACTTACAAGTACAATTTGTAAGTACGAAAAATTTATTATTCGGTTCAACTCTGAGGTTGTGATGATTTTCATTTAAAAATGTTCAAACAAATTAAGTTACTTTAAAATTTCATTATATATTTAAGCGAAATATGTATCTTTCTTTTGAGGATGGTGGTATATTTATAAAGGATGTGATGGTGTTGTTGGCAATGAAAATATAAGAATTTATAGTTGCTACATTATGTCTAAAACATAGGGTTTAATCCAAAATTGTATTTATAAACAGAGAAAGTCCATGATAATATTTTTATTCATTTGGAATTTATTAATAAAAGTATCCATCTTTACACGATATTATTATCACAATTGGTGGATTTAAGGCCATGAGACACTATAATTATTAAAGTGATTGTGTCTTTTATGTAATTATGCCTTACTTCACTTATACTTATCATTTTATTAGTTTGGTTTTTATTTGTGAGAGTGTATTCCTTTCTTATCAATTATTTGAAATTGATAACTTGCATTTTAATTTGGAAATGTGGTAGTAAATATGAACAACTGATAAGGAGTTATATAAGCGATTGTAATAGATTTTAAGCTCACCTGGCCCAATGAACAAAGTGAGCGTGTATCATCACTTGGCTTTTGTCATCGGTCGTCGTCGTTTGTCGTCGTCATCGTCGTCCTTTGTCGTCATCGGTTGGCTTTTAAAAGAATCTTCTCTGAAACTACTGAGCCAAATTTACCAAAACTTGGCCAAAAGCTTTTTTTGTGTAATTACTTTATAAAATGTGTCAAATGACCCCACCTGCCATGGAAACATGTTCAAATGGCGAGCTCTACAAATTGTCTTATATAAGTAAAAATTGTAGGAGAAGTTAATCTACAAGGCAAAATCTATCAACAAGTCATGTTACGCTAATACAGGTAAAAGGCTGTCACTCTTTTGAAATACGTTTTTTGTTTATTTCCCATTTTTGTATTTTAAGCTTAAACGAAAGAAGATATATGCTGAAATTCTTTAACGATATTGAATGGCTCCCTCGCAAGCACTACAAAAGTCAAAAAGTCTGAAAATATCACATTTTGCCTGAATTTGTCTGCATTTTTACTCGACATTCTTCCTTTGTCTTAATTTTTTAAAAATAATCTTAACATAGTATGAATTTGTCTCATAAGCTTCTTGATTTGTCTTGACAAGTGTCTTGAGAAGTGTCTTGACAGTATTAACCTTCCTAAAAATTCTCGACCCGTTCTGTATCATCTGAAAATAGTCTTGATTAGTCTCGACCAATTTTTGATTGTCTTAAATTTGTCTCGATCAGTTTTGACATATCCTTGACATTCTTAATAATGTCTGAATAAGTCTTGACATATTCTTGACATTCTTAATAATTTCTGAATATGTCTTGACACATTCGTGACGGTCTTGAATATGTCTTGACGCTATCTCAAAAGCATAAATTTTGCATGAATTGTGTATAGACACATTCTGCACTATCTAAACCATTTCTTTTGCTGTTATATAGTATTATTAATTTTTATTATCGCTAAACTTAACTTCGAAGAATCCAGGATTTGTATAGTTAGATATATTTTGGGTGCCCCTGAGTGGGAGAACCATGAAACACCATCATGTAGTTTAATTTTGATTTATTTTTTTGTTAAACGCTTTATTAAATTGTTTTCATTTGGAGTATATGGCAAAGCTACTGAAAAACTGACAGTCAATTTGTCTTTACTAAAATGGGTGACCTGAGGCAGTTTCAAAATTTGAATGTGTGTCTCTTTTGATCCCCACCATTCCTCGTGAGCGTGTGTGTGGCTAAAAAGGCGGACCTTGATTTTTCTTTCGTTTGAGACCAAAAAATTGTTCCCATCTTGCTTCAAAAGCTTATTGATTTTTTAGAACAACCAGACACTTTTTTTTTTATTAAAAATTGAGTGTTGTATTCCATAATCTTATATCAGAACTAAATATTGGTTATACTTCCCTCCTGATGTTTTTCTCTTAAGATATCATTGAGCAAAAAAAATGTTAAGATCTTAAGTATGCATGTCTGTGTAAAATCCATTTGATAAGACCAATGATTTCTGTATATATCATTGAAGGAACCCTTTATAAATACAGTTTTCTATTATTCCCGGAGTAGATAATAATTTTCTTGTAATCTTTTAGAAATTATCTGATTTATTTTTATGTTGAATCACTTCATCTCATATAGTGGAAGATATTATGGACATAATTGTGCAAATCGTGATACAAGCATGAAATTTGGTATAAAGCTTGACTAAATGATACTTAAAACAAATCCGCTGCTGGCCAGAAAAAAAAATCATTTTTTCAAAATGGCCACCACCCATTTCGGAAATGGCGTCAATACAAATTGGCAATAATTCGTTAATCCTTTGAAAGGTGTGTTATATGTAAAATCCAATGTTAGATTTGATAAAAAAAAGTTGATGACATGTCCTAAATTACGACTAGATAACACATTAATGAAACTAAAGGTGACTTCCGGTTTCAAAATGCCGGCATAAAAGTCAAAAATTTCAATTTTTATACTTTCAAGCAATTTCACAAGGGATGCAAATCCTTAAAAGATGTGTTATGGGTATAGTCCAATGTAAGTTATGATAAAACGTTAAAAGCAGTTCCTAAGTACAACAAAACAACACATAAATGAAAAAATAGTGACTTCCGGTTAAAAAATGGCGACAAATACGTAGAAAATATTTTTTTATAATTTTCATCTACTTAACAAGTGATAACACTCTTTGTTAATGTTTAATGCCTAGTTTGAATTGGTTAGAAAGACAGGTTGCTTATCTTATAATTATCTGATAGTTGCCTATACAACAACCCGTACAAGGAAGGCAAGAACAGTAGCATCTACAGTTACCAACACAGCTTGATTTTCGCCTCCGCATTTCAAAATTTCCTCATACGAGGATGCAACGGCAGTCAAAGACGTCCATTTTGGTTTCAAAATGTCATTGATTCTTTCTTTCATCTAATCCCAATGTTTATGACTTGGTACATGTACCTGTCGAATATATGATTCAGGCTGAGCCCAAACAACTCCTCCTTGATATACTTCTCTTTTGGTGTGCTCTGGAAAAGAACCTCTTGTAGGCGGAATTGCATCACAATACCGCTGCCTCCTGGCAAACAATTCACCTCGTGCCTCGCTTCATACTTAAGCCAAAAAAAACGTCCTTTACATCTGGGAAAACTTCTATTGTTAGCCAAGCTGGCCTCTTTCCTTTCTCACGACAATTCGAAAAAGTCCCACATCCACAGCAGCTACAAAAGGACCAAACGCATTTAATATGTTACGTACAGAAAGCCATCAAAAGTCGTTATTCCTTCCATAACCTATCCACAATTTGTTCTACCTAATTTTCTGATTGCTGCAATTATTGATACTATTACAGCAGTGCTACCTAAATTTACATTTTACAACACTTTTCATAATCATGCCGAACGTTAACATGGACAAACATTCGTGTATCTGCTTCTTCATGATTACAAGGGGATAGATAGGTAGCATCTTTATTGCAATTGCAATGACTATTTTCACCATGAGTAACATACACATTTGTAATAGTCTCCCAAGAAGCAATTTTGTAATCAAGAAACTTGAACAATTTCGTTTCGTTGTCATCTTCACAGAGAAAACTACTACAAACCCTTGGTGTTCTACCAGAACCAACACCTTTCCATCTGCCACAAGAAAACATCAAATACAATGGCTACTTTTGAATGTTTATCGATGCAAGATTTTATATAAGGCAGTATGACATCATTAGTATAATCATCAAATATTTTTGCCCATCTTTGTGACCTGGAATTAACCATTGCTACCCCACCAACGATAAATGCGTCCGAATTTGGATCAGCAAATCGCAAAACGTTTCAAGTAAACCCATTTGCAGTGATTTATACCACTATTTCAGGTGACATCATGAGATAAAGACGGATGAGCAGTTTAGTTTTTTATGGATAAGAAATATTCCAAGTAAAACTGTCTACTGTGACAAGAATGAAAAGTCTAGAAAAGATATCGCAATCACTTTAAAGGTTCTCTAGCTTTGTTTTTGACAAAGACGTTTTGCATCTAATTCAAACGATCTTCGTATTGTTTGGACCAATATCTTGGAGTTTATTTACATATCTTACCTGTTTCCAAATCAACAATTTCCTAAATGGAGTTTTTTTTTTTACAAATCTGACGTCTCTTCTAGAAATGAATTTCCAGGCTCGTTCATCACTTTACAAATCCTTTAAAGCTGTTTAAAATAAATCTTTGTGTTTTCGTAGCGTCTTCATGATGTCGTTCGTCTGTTGTAGAATGACCCAAACCACTAGATCTTTCAAATTCATATTCTAGTATACTCACTCCTGGTCCAGCTACCATCCTTTTGTCTAAAAGTGATCTTTGGTTAATCCTATGGCACCAACATCGCCCTTCACAATTGCATTATTCTGTTTTTGTACTTGATCAATTGTGTAATAAGAAAGAAATTTGCTGGTCTTACGTACAGTGAAATTATTATTTTCAAATTCCATCGCCACTTGTGGATAATGTTTGGGAAGGGAAGTCATATCTCGGAAACGGGTCGGTAACGATCGAGCATAATTCACATGATCAAGACCTAAAACAATATGATCTCATGCTTTATATGGACTAAGAAATCTCACTCATGAAATGAGCATAATACAAAAATCATTAGAAGCTCTTAATTTATAATTGAACGCCAGGAATTAAACTGTGGTCGAGATGACTCTATTTCATTAAACCAGTCTTTTAAATCACTGAACGCCACAGAGTCATGACATAATTATATATTCTGAGTTTAGCTTTCATAATCTTAAATTAACAATTCAAGCAACCTACATGCGATTTTCTGATGGGCCTGTCTGGTTTTAGATACATTTGAACATACATAAAATGAATCTGCCGTTCTTGGTGTTGCAATATTGGCTTCAGTAAGACAACATGTGCATCCCCTATCAAGCAATATATCACCCAGAGTTTTATAACAAGTCATTTCAATGTGCAATTCACCAAACATGACGATACACTTATATTTTCCGTACAAATCAGGCCATTTCCACAGAATTTGCTTAGCCATTACCAAAAGTGGATGATCTGGTTTTTTTCGGGATTAACAACATTTTCGCCTTAACCATCGAATACCTGAGAATTGCCTGGTAGTGAATACAAATCATTCTTGATGTCTATAAATAGTTTGCACATGCGCAAAAGTGTTGAACACATGTGTATCATATCCTTGAAAAATGGCATTAAACCAATTCATAATATTATTAGAAATCCAAAAACACTAAATATATGGTAAAGAATTTTGTTACATTTAAGCGCATGCGCAAATACTGGCTATGTCAAATAATCATTTTTAATAAATATGTGATGTAAGGAATGTATCCATCAAACCTGGTATTTGTTTTTTTACTAAAAAGAAGTTCAAAGAAGAGTTTTCCAGAAAAATCAGTATTTGAAACTAAAGAAAATAGCCATTTTAGAAAATGGCCGTGGCCATCTTGAAAAAATGATTTTTTTTAATGGCCAGCAGTTAATACTTAAAAAGTATATAATAATGATGCTTTGTGGTAATTTTCATGCTTGCATCATCATTTGCACAATTCCCTCGATTTTGCTTGCTAATATCTTTCACTAATAATTTTGATGGAGGAAATAAATGTTAGCCTTAAAATTTTAATAAAAATAAAGGTTTTCATGTTGATCTAACAAAAAACTTTTTAAAATAGTAGTGGTCATTTAACTGATAATTTGCATGGTAGATTACAGGTAAAGCAGTAATTTTCCACATTACAGAAGCGTACATGAATTATGTAATTTAATCATTTAAGCAATTATTTTTAAGATTCAGGACCTGAATCAACATTTGTAGTTATTTACAAATCACATTTAAATTGGTTTCTATCAACAGACCCACATTAGTATTTGTTTTCTGAATAAATCGTTTTTCACTTCATTTGATGTTTGTCCAATAAAATGATAATTTTATTTATAAATTCTCAATGTCTTTTTTAAGTAACTAAGTTTGGTAAATCTCCTAGTGAGCAATACACACATTTATCATTACAGATATGCATATGTGTGATGCGTACAATTTTAGAACTTTTAAATTGTATTTAAGCAACATTGGAAAAAAGACAATATTGAAAATGATACGAGAAAAACAAATCACAGACATATACTTAAGGCTACATTTCTTAATGCATTTTGAAGCTTCAAGCTTTGAACATAAGACCTTTCGTATGCAAATCAAGGTTTGGCTTTAGTTATACTCGCAAATTAAAGTACACACATTAAGTGATTGACATGTAAACAGTCCCATTTTAGCCCTGTCCAAAATTAAGGAAAGTTCGCTACTCAGTTTCAAAATAAAAAGCTTTTCATAACACTAGAAAATACTGATATGGGATTATTAAAGGAACCAAAAGAGGAAAAAAAATAGGTCAATGTGTTTGTTTTCGAGATATTTTCCATTAAAAGTTTGGCGGGAGAGTGTTCTTTTCTGACTTTTAATAGCTTTATCAGTCACAAGTTAAAGGTGTCAATTATTTTTTTAAAATAACAAAGATTTTATGAGACTTTTACAGATGGCTAATAATTATACACGTAAAAGATTTTTAAAAAGAGAGGGGTTCATTTGTTAAAAAGTTTTAAAGCTTTTAAATGGAGAAAACCAACGGATACCGAAAATCTGACAAAAAATCCAAAACATGACAAGCGAACATCCTTAAGAACCTCTTACATGTTATACTTTTTTTTTTAAATTTCATGTATATGTAAAAGAGCGAGTTGAAGTGTGTAATTTCACTAAACTAGTATACATACATTTTGGGGCAAGCTGAAGTACGCCTCCATGTACGGAATTTTCTTGCTATTTTTAAGACACAGTGGTGGCCTTTCGGTTGTGTTCTGCTCCTTTGTTAAATGTTTTTCTTTTTTGACACAGTTTCTGTTTCCTTTCTCAATTTATTTATAATCTTGTTTGTGTTGTTTCAGATGTGGAGTGTTAGCGTCATTGACAGATAACAGGAAGACATTGTTTAATGAAATAGACCTAGCATGGCGGAGGTATACAATATATTTATGTTGTTCTATTTTTCTATTTTTCTGATCTTGTCAAAAATGTAAAATTGTAACTTTTCATATTACAGTAAATCTACAAAACAAGATTGAGTTTCAATAATAAACTAATTTTATTAATAGTCAGAATAGTTAAATGAACACAAAATTGTTCTTGCAATGCATAAGAATTGTGGTTCTTCTTATTAGAACAAACAATAAAACGTTGAACACCGGTGTTCAATCTGCAAATTTATGGAGCTTATTTTTGTTCTTCCCTTACCGGGATTCCAACTCGTGATATTTGATTTATCAAGACAGAACCACTTTCACTGTGTTCAGTGATTCAGACCTCTTGGCCACCTAGACTGAACTCATAATTTGACTGTCCCTTTGGTATCTTTCGTCCCTTTTTTAGATTTCAATGGCTTTGTGTTTCCTTTCCTTGTCAGTAGAATCACGAGTTGTAACATAGTACATGATATTAGGCATGAGGATGGAATAAATATAAATCGACTCTTGTTTAAGATACACCTTAGATTAAATATAGCTAGAGTGCCTTTTGATAATAGATTATATCAGTTACCTTTTTTTCTGGAGAAATATTGAAGAAGATAATCAAGCCGACCATACTGTATTGCTGAAGGTATGTGTAGAAAGATTTATTCGTTTCTACATTTTTAATAAAAATGTTGCGCCATCTATCGGTTTATTAAACATGTTAAAGTCACGCCCATCACAAATAAATTATTGTATGCTAAAAAATAATAACACGTTATAAAATTCATGCGTACGAAGCTTTTGAATTTGATTTTTACATGCACAGTATTATTTATCAATACACGGAAAAAAACTGTTTTCAGAATTTTAATATCATGTTCTACTTTGTATACGTCCGTTGACGTATTATGGTATACAGTTGTATGTCTGTCCGTCCGTCCATCAACATGTCGGACATGAACTTTAAAACGTCTTAACAAATATGTATGAAACTTTGGTGAATTGGTTAAATATAGATATATTGACGTGAGCCCCCTTTGTTTTTAGATTTCAAATTTTATGCTTCCGAATTTTGTGGATTTATCAATAACAACAGTTTTCATCGGATTTTATTCATAAAAAGGGGTGTTTCTCAAGTTCTCAGACAACATCTCTACAGTGCTTTGGGCAGTTTTTATTAAACGTTGGTGACTGAGGTACTAGTATATTTGATCAGATAACCTCCTTTACTTTTGTTTTAATAAATTTCTGATATGACATTGAGAAGTTATCAAGCGCTCGTGACGCAGCTGTTTATTATAAGAACAAATCATACAGATAATGATATATATTTCTTTAACGAACAGGAAATTCAAGGACATCCAAAATTGAATAGTTGTCTCTCAGGTTATAAAACATTCTGTGGATACAACGTTTCATACCAAGGTAATGGAAATACTGATTAGAAGTTACTTTAATATGAGAAATATTCATAGTACAATCGTATTTTTGCTTGTGTTATTTGATATGTTTGTAACACTCAGAAACGTGTCCTTCCCTCAAAACGTGTCAGATTCCCCCAAACGTGTCCGATTCCCCCAAACATGTCCCCATGACGTTACTAAACTGCAAAACATGTCTAAGTTGTAAAACAGAGCCAAAGCATGTCATTTATATAAACGCTCAACTGTGCCCATTTTCAATAAACACCCAAACGTGTCTAATCCCCCTACTGTGTCCATATTTCTATTTTTTACTGGAAATGTTATTCGTGTCAATATTATAAATACGTAGATTCTTTGGTTATTGTTTTTTTCTTTAACGTATGTGTTGGATGTAAATGTAAGCAGCCATGCTCAGTTAAATTGTAGATATAAAATCAGATACCTCGTGTAGGGAGAATTGCCCATTCACTGTGCAATTCTAACTGAAGTCATAAAATCCCAACAAATGTTAATCCCGAATACATTTTGGTCCAATCCTAAGTCCCTGGTATGATAATAGAACCTATCTACAGTATAAAATAGAAGATGTGATGTGATTGCCAATGAGACAACTCCCCACAAGAGACCACATGACACAGAAATTAACAACTATAGGTCACCGTACGGCCTTTAACAATGAGTAAATCCCATACCTCATAAACAGCTATAAAAGCCCCGAAAGGACAAATGTATTTTTGCTAACACTATATCGTTCAAATCAGGGTCTTAACTACCTATGAGGCAGGGGAGGCAGTTGCCTCCCCTGAATTTTATACACCAAATGTTTTTGTTTTTTTAGTAATAAAATGAAATATTGACAATATGTACACAAAGAACTTGAAGTTATATTATAAACAACACCAGTTTACAGTTTCAACAGTTTTATCATGATACATGATATATGTCAGATTTCCGGGTTTTGATCGAAAGTGAGACGTTTCAGTATTTGTTTTTTTTGTGTGGCCGTCCGTCTGATTTTCAGTATTCGTACGAGAACATAAATATGAAACTTTGCTTTCGACAATTTTGAATAAAACTTAACTGTTCACATTCATTTAGGGCTCAATTAAGCAGAGGAAGTTCCCTTTGTATTGTGAATCTTAAATGATATCGGAAATTCCTTACCGGCTGAATCCAAGCTGTTGGATCATTTTTTTAACGTTTCCCGATTGTACGAGAACATTATGGTCAATGTCTAAGTTGTTAAACACTCCCATTTGTTGTAGCAGGGACTTTCTTGATTAAGTATATACTAGTATAGTAATTCCCTGCTTGTAGTTATCTTCATGTCTGTTTGGTTTTCAACAATATTGAAATTCAAGGTCCTCGATAAAAAAAAATATCTTGCGTTCTATGATCTTGCTTTATATGTTTTGTTTTTTAACTTACCAGTTTGATTTCTAACAAATGTATCTTTAAATACAGATAATAATTGTTTGCATAAAAAATGATTTCAGGATCCTTTCTTAAAGTAAGGAAATTTTAGGAAAACGGGTCATTTTAAGCCACTGATTTTATTGAAATTTTTTTTTAAAAATCAGCAGTCACAATATATTTAATGTTTTTAAAATTTTTAATAATTATAGGTCAAAGAACGGCCTACAAGACAGAGCAAGACGGAGTCTTGACTCACCCCGAACAGCAATATCAGCTTGTTTTTGCATTAAAAATTACTTCCAGGTTCAAGCAATACTGATGTTTCTTAAAGTAAGAAAATCATTTTTAACCATTTTACTGAGAGAAAAAAAATGGCGGGGGGCTGCGCCCCCAACCCCCTCTCTTGCGGGCCTCAGTCGGCGGCCCCCAAACCCCTGCCTCCCCTGAATTCGAACCCTAGTTACGGCCCTGCAAATAATGCATGAAATATTTGATACTAGTAAACGATTAATTCAACTGTACAAGAATTATTTGTATGTTCGCTCAAAATGAGCATGAAATACTTACAAATGGCCACTAAGCAAATACAGTCAAAAGTTAATTTATATGTTACAGATTAAATTTACAATTATGATAATCATTAATAACCGGCATTGAACAAACTAATGCTAATAAATGACCACTTCATCAACTGTGTCCCTCATCATAAAATTGCCGTAAACGTTATTTCATTCGGGAAATGAGTGCATTAACGCTAAAAGACGTGAGACGTTCTTGCGTGTAATAGTGGACACGTTTTTGGCGAATAACAATAATCGGACACGTTTGGGGGTTCTGAAATCAGACACGTTTGGGGATATTGAATATAACGGACGAGTTTGGGGATTTTGAATATAACGGACACGTTTAGGGGGAATGGACACGTTTGGGGGAATCGGACACGTTTGGGGGAAAGGACACGATTTGGAGTGTTACAAGTTTAGTTTAGCTTTTTCTCAATTAAAAAAAACGCTCTCAATCAGTTTTGATTTTTAAGTTTGTCATATGTTAATTTGTTACTGCAACACATATTTTAAAACATCCGCCTTGCGACACAGAAGAGTAAATCTCAGTGTAATATTCTGGTATCGACTGTACTTTTAAAACTCAGTGAGTTTATTCCTGAAACACGAGTTAAAATGCATTGAAGTCAAGCCATCCGTGTTAATAATTATTTTTTAAATACATTATTATAAATTTGTAAAAACACTTTGTACCACAGAGATGAAGTTTTTTATCGTTTTATTAATATCTGGTCTGCTTTAAGAAAATAGTGTAATGCTTTCATAGTATTTAAAGATTATGTAACATGGATTTATAAAAGTATCATTTAATAGCTAGCAACATTAACATATATATAAATAGATTATACCGTTGTATCTAGGTGTGATGTGATATTTATCCACTCGAGACAGTTAACTTTAATTATTTAGCTGTCGACAGTCGTTCAACACTATATTTGGTGGTGGAATCTTGTTCTCTTTTAACAATGTACAGACAAACCCATGCCTTCTTTTCATGCTCTGAAAAGAATGTGTTCTTTTTATGTAATGTCATCAGGTAGGATAACCTTTTGTCATAACGCCACCATAGAATATTCAGGGAAAAGCAAGAAAACTTGACGTCATATAATCGAATTTTGACCAATGGGCAGTTGGTCATTTTGATGTGATATGTTAAGTTAGTGTAACCAGGAAACGATCACAATCTGCTTCAACGTGCGTTTACTACAAACAGTAAAAAGTTATCAAAAGTACCAGGATTATAATTTAGTAAATGTGCGTTTACTTTTGACAAAAATAGACAACGTCCCTTTTTTCACGTTAACGCGGAAGCAAACTCGAAGGTAAACGTCCGTTAACTCTTTACAAAATTAGAAGACGCGTCAATTTTGCGTTAACACGGAGGTAAACGAGAAATTTAATGCCCGTTAGTTAACGCGGTGTTCACATGTGGTGCACGTGAATAAACTCCGCGTTAACTTTTTCCGCCTGCTACATGTAATGCTTGATCTGCATCCAACTGTATGTCAATAGAAAAATGAAGCACCAAACTATAAATGAGAAATGTCGTAAATGAAACAATTAATGAATGTAGTAGGAACGATCCGAAATTGATAATATGATCACAGTTATTACTAGTTATTCTATAAAACAGTTACTTTCATCTATTACGACAGAGAAACAATGCACAATGTATACTATCATTAAATTATTATAAAAACATATATTTCAGAAAACAGTTGTTGATCCTTTTCACAAATAAACATGTGTAAGTGAAATGATTGAAGTTCTTTGCTCATTAAATCTTACAATAATTTTCAAATTTATACATCATGTTCCTGAAATCGTTGTTAAAGACGAAGTACAAGTAGATCAAGTTCATGTAGAGATAGACAACGACAAGAAAAAAAATAAAGGTACGTCATTTTGCATTGTAGAATTCAAGCATTGATGTCCTAAGAAAACATAATAATAAATTGTATATATCCACACCAAAGCATTGTTGTATATTGTAATGTGTACAACAACATACATTAAAATATTTTACATTGTTATTCTCGTTTATAGTAGGGAAGCAATTTGTTTAATATTCAATTACACATTTCCACTAGTCCACTGAACTAATACATGTAAACTTTGAATATTTAAATACAACTTTCAATGTGTATTAAAAAATATACAGATAAAATGAAAAAAAAGTACTTTCATACAAAAACAAACCAAAAAATCTAGATAGATACGATTCCGGAACATAATGCTTTAAAATCAGTGTACTAGATAACAGAGACGCATGTGTTATTATTGAGTCCTAAATAAACTGCATGAAATAAATTCATGTTGTAAGGGCTTAACAATAAAAAAATAAAATTCACCAAAAAAAATCATTTACATAATTATATAGTATTACATATAAAAGTTAAAATATATTGAACGATTACAAATGACATAACTCTTCACAAGGGCCCCATTGCTATAGAACTTTTTCAACTATGGGTCTCTGTACGGTGTTCATTCATGAACAAAACCCATACCACATAGTCAGCTATATAAAGCCACTACATCTCAAATGTAAAACAATTCAACCAAGAAAAGCAGCATAAAATAGATATAAAATGATAAACAAAACAAAAAACAAATATGATAAACAGCAACACACGACAACCACCGATTTACATGAGCTGGACCTGACACAGGCACATTTAGAATTTGGCGGAGATAAAATAGTTTGAAAGCAGCAACTCACCACCTAAGCTGTGGCAGTAATGTTATGGTACAACAAAATAACAAACATTAAAAAATCAATTGAAATTGGGTAAACTCACGAGATCGATACAAAACATTAAGACATCTTAACAAACCACAGACCGGATGAGACAGGAACGTATACATCCCAATACAAAATAGTACAGATCTGACAGACTCAAAGTTGTTCCTTTGGTATTTCAACCAAAGATGCTGAACTAGATCTTCCATCACTGTATTGGATACCTAAACTACATAAGTGTCCTTACAAACAACGGTATATTGCTGGGTCTTCCAAGTGCTCCATGAAACCTCTTTCTCAATTATTAACATCTATGTTATCAGCAATCAAAGACGGGCTTCAAAGTTATTGTGAAACTGCCTATTCTAGAGGTGGCGTGAATCAGATGTGGATACTTTAAAATTCCAAAGATCTTTTAGAGTACATACAATCTACCTCTCTTTCATCTTGTAACAGTTGTTGATCCTTTTCACAAATAAACATGTGTAAGTGAAATGATTGAAGTTCTTTGCTCATTAAATCTTACAATAATTTTCAAATTTGTACATCAAGTTCCTGAAATCGTTGTTAAAGACGAAGTACAAGTAGATCAAGTTCATGTAGAGATAGACAACGACAAGAAAAAAAATAAAGGTACGTCATTTTGCATTGTAGAATTCAAGCATTGATGTCCTAAGAAAACATAATAATAAATTGTATATATCCACACCAAAGCATTGTTGTATATTGTAATGTGTACAACAACATACATTAAAATATTTTACATTGTTATTCTCGTTTATAGTAGGGAAGCAATTTGTTTAATATTCAATTACACATTTCCACTAGTCCACTGAACTAATACATGTAAACTTTGAATATTTAAATACAACTTTCAATGTGTATTACTTAATTTTGAATACTTTCATAAATATAAAGTAGCACAGTTTTGGTTAAAGTCACTATCAATTAATGTGATTGTAAAGCTAACAAAGGTCATTGAGCTCTGAATATGTAATTTCTACATCTTATAATTTTACATATAACGTGTTTAACTCTTAGTTTATAGAATGTACAATTAAACACATTGATGATTACTATTATCAAAACAGAAATTGGTAGGATTTTAGAAAAACGTTTAATAGCTTATATGTTGTCAAGGTATAAAACAAATAATTTCCGATTGTTGATAACCAGCTTAAAATTTGTACTTTCTATGAATATAAGTTCTTTATTACTTTCAAATAAGTTGGGTGTCTATATTTGTTAACTCTTTTGTTGGTATGAATCGTCTGTCTACCTTTTTGTTTAATTCAAATAAAAGTATTATATACATATGGCACTAATTGAAACCATTTGTCGAGCGCAACATAGGCACATACATGTATATAGCTACTGTTTGAACAAGCTAATCGTCCGGAACACCTGCTTCTATCTCCGAATTTCAGAGACATTAAATTTCATGTTTAAATTTTTTCTGTAAGGTTCCCTTGCAATTTGTATATTTGGTTTTGTTTTCATTTGCACCTGTGTTAATTTTTTTTCTTGCACAAAAATATACAGATAAAATGAAAAAAAGTACTTTCATACAAAAACAAACCAAAAAATCTAGATAGATACGATTCCGGAACATAATGCTTTAAAATCAGTGTACTAGATAACAGAGACGCATGTGTTATTATTGAGTCCTAAATAAACTGCATGAAATAAATTCATGTTGTAAGGGCTTAACAATAAAAAAATAAAATTCACCAAAAAAAATCATTTACATAATTATATAGTATTACATATAAAAGTTAAAATATATTGAACGATTACAAATGACATAACTCTTCACAAGGGCCCCATTGCTATAGAACTTTTTCAACTATGGGTCTCTGTACGGTGTTCATTCATGAACAAAACCCATACCACATAGTCAGCTATATAAAGCCACTACATCTCAAATGTAAAACAATTCAACCAAGAAAAGCAGCATAAAATAGATATAAAATGATAAACAAAACAAAAAACAAATATGATAAACAGCAACACACGACAACCACCGATTTACATGAGCTGGACCTGACACAGGCACATTTAGAATTTGGCGGGGATAAAATAGTTTGAAAGCAGCAACTCACCACCTAAGCTGTGGCAGTAATGTTATGGTACAACAAAATAACAAACATTAAAAAATCAATTGAAATTGGGTAAACTCACGAGATCGATACAAAACATTAAGACATCTTAACAAACCACAGACCGGATGAGACAGGAACGTATACATCCCAATACAAAATAGTACAGATCTGACAGACTCAAAGTTGTTCCTTTGGTATTTCAACCAAAGATGCTGAACTAGATCTTCCATCACTGTATTGGATACCTAAACTACATAAGTGTCCTTACAAACAACGGTATATTGCTGGGTCTTCCAAGTGCTCCACGAAACCTCTTTCTCAATTATTAACATCTATGTTATCAGCAATCAAAGACGGGCTTCAAAGTTATTGTGAAACTGCCTATTCTAGAGGTGGCGTGAATCAGATGTGGATACTTTAAAATTCCAAAGATCTTTTAGAGTACATACAATCTACCTCTCTTTCATCTTGTAACAGTATTAAAACATTTGACGTTTCTACTCTTTACACAAGTATTCCACATTCCAAACTTAAAAACAAATTGAAAGAGTTGGTATTACTTTGCTTCATAAAAAAGAATGGCCAACGTAGATACAAGTATCTTGTCTTAGGGAGGGATAAATCATACTTTGTAAAGAATCACTCTGATTCAAACAAAAAATTCTCTGAAACCGATATTATCAAGATGTTTGATTTATTGATTGACAACATATTTGTAACGTTCGGAGGACGTGTTTTACAACAGACTGTCGGCATCCCAACGGGAACAAACTGTGCCCCTCTACTTGCCAACTTGTTTCTTTATTATTATGAGGCTGACTTCCTGCAGGAACGTCTTAGGAAGAAAGATAAGAAGTTAGCAATATCCTTTAACTCTACTTTCCGCTATATAGATGACGTTCTTTCACTAAACAATTCAAAATTTGGTGACTATGTGGAACGCATCTATCCCATCGAGTTGGAGATAAAGGATACTACAGATACAGTTAAGTCGGCTTCATATCTTAACTTACATCTAGAAATTGACAATGAGGGTCGGTTGAAAACAAAACTTTACGACAAAAGAGATGATTTCAGCTTTCCAATTGTGAACTTTCCATTTCTAAGTAGCAACATTCCAGCAGCACCTGCATACGGGGTATATATCTCCCAATTGATATGATATTCCCGTGCTTGCATTTCCTATCATGATTTTCTTGATAGAGGGTTACTGCTCACAAGGAAGCTATTAAACCAAGAGTTCCAAATGGTGAAGTTGAAATCATCCCTTCGTAAATTTTACGGACGCCATCACGAGTTGGTTGACCGTTATGGAATAACCGTTTCACAAATGATATCGGATATGTTCTTTACGTCGTAACTACAATCCCCTTCCCTTTCATGAATGTGACCTACCGAATTAGACTATTTACCGGATTTGTAATCTTATAAGCAACACGACGGGTACCACATGTGGAGCAGTATCTGCTTACCCTTCCGGAGCACCTGAGATCACCCCTAGTTTTTGGTGGGGTTCGTGTTGTTTACTCTTTAGTTTTCTATGTTGTGTCATGTGTACTATTGTTTTTCTGTTTTTCTTTTTCATTTTCAGCCATGGCGTTGTCAGTTTGTTTTAGATGTATGAGTTTGACTGTTCCTTTGGTATCTTTCGTCCCTCTTCTTTTACAGACAACTAGTTAAAAACCAATAACGACTTATAAAATATCACTCACATAAGACCGAAATATATATAGTACGCAAAACAAAATAGTGCTCGTAGTACCGATATTATAGTCAGGTGCATTTCAAAATTGCTTTATCACTGTATATCAGAGGTTCTGCTTACTACGTTTTGTTTTCACTGTGAGTAATAATATTAAGTAGGAGGGTAAAAAAGTCGGAACATTCAAGGTTCCCATAATAACCCTTTGTCATGTTGCAATTAAGAAATCTAAACAATAATCATTTTGAATTCGTATATCTTGACACTTTTTTTTTTTGCATAAGACAAACCGTTTACATGTAGTTCATTTTGTTTTCTAGACCAAGAAATTTTATTAAAATGTAATATTATAAAGTTCTTTTATCTAATTGCAAACCCTATGGTCACACCTAGATGGTTACTGTGTCGTTGTGCTTGTTGTCTTGTCTTGCAAAACACATAATATATATATATATATATATATATAGAGAGAGAGTCTATACGAATCTACCAACCAGTAAACTTAATAGGTATTGGATCATCAAAATTGACAATACTACACAAACAGGAAAAATTATATGAGTCTGAAAGATTGTGTAACAATACCGATAAATAGATGGAAAACAAAACACTAAAAAGTGTTGAATATCATTGCACAAAGATGGAAAAACTGAACAGATGATATAAATTATACAATAATTGCAAATATTTCGGCTCAACAAATGGCCTTCTTCGGTGACAAAAGTTTTAACAATAATGAGATATAATGTATAAGGTGTAAACATAGATCACTAATAATACAGGTAAGTTTTGGTCGATTGATTTTAATCCAAAATCCTGAATATAATAATATAAACACTAGACTGTAAATTTAATTATTTCTTTCTATTGAAATATATATACAACTCGTCTAAACATCAACCCAACAATGTTAGATCTGTAAATTTGCTTTCGCAAATTTTTGGTTCTTCCCTCGCCGGGATTCGAACCCATGCTACTGTGATATCGTGACACCAAATATATGTGTGTGTACTCCGAGTTGTTATTTGTTGCTCAAATTTGGCAAACCTTAGAAAATCTTACTTAAAGATTTGAACAATACAGAACACTGCAAGTTTAAATATCCTGAAATTCTTTATTGGGAATTTGTTATCATAAAATAATATCCAGTACTGTGTTTTGATGAGATAAATACAAAAATGTATGCAGTGTTATTGACTTTTGACAAACTAAGATGAAAGGCGAAAGCCATTCCAGTCTTTCAAGACAATTTTGGTCTTTTGTGGATAGCTGTCTCATTGGCAATCATGCCACATCTTCTTTTTTATATAATAACAATGAAAACCAAGGAGTAAACAAAGACTCGTAAAACAAAAAGACATTTACATCAACAGTTATAAATAATAAGTAAGAAACAACACGAACTCCACTAAAAACCGGGAGTGGAATCAGGTGCTCCGGAAGGGTAAGCATTTCCTGCACCGTATACTTCACCCGTCGTGTTATTTCTTTGTTCGGTTCAAAAGCGAATACATTTATAATCGATTTATACACACATATAATATTGCATTATAATTAGTCCATAAAATGTAGTTGCACATTTTTGAGTTATCGAATTTTGGTATCCGTGTATGTATATAATTATATACTATATAAAAAATATGAGAATTAGGGTAAATCGATTAAAATGAATTTGACAGCTAATTATGGATACTGCGTGTTGATTAGACGCACCATGTTTTACAGACAGTTTCACTTATTTCAAAAAATGTGCATATATTGACCTTGATAATGTGATTGTATAATCATATATTTTATAGGTTCAGATAGTTATTTCGAATTCCATTGTGGAAACAACAAAAAGGTAACAACTCATGTATATCAAATACGATGACGAAGTATTATTTGTAGTATAACTTTCCAACAAAATCCAAACGATTCGAATATATGCAACTATATTTCAACATATGGCCTTCACCAATTAGCAAAATCCATATCATATAATCAGATTTACAAGATACCTACATGCATATGATAGAATTTGAAACAGTTCAAACAAAACAAAAACTGAATCATTCATGAATAAACAAAAAAAACGAAAAACAAAAAAAATAAGACAGAAAGCAACCAACAACCCTACTGAATTAAAGGCTTCTGACTTTGGACAGGCACATTTAATTTTGAATAGTAAAACGTTTTTGAGTGAATATTTCACAAGAAATACAACAAAATGTAACTGTAATACATGTAGGCTGAACATAAATAAATACAATATGTAATACCAAATTTTATTCGAAATAGCACTTGAACACTTAATCGACCATTTAAACAATAAGGTATTAAAGTGATCATCTTTATTTTATTCGAAGATGCCGATACTCTGTATTACATCGGAAAATTGAACAAAACATCTTAAAATCAAGAAAATTCCGGATATCTATAATACTAAAATTACGAGGTCCAATTTGTCAGCCGTCATCACGTAAAAACGACGAATCACAGAATTCAACTTTATATATAACTAATATAGTACAAAGGTGTAGATTAAAAATTACATCACTCCAGGCCCTTTTGTTTTCCACGTAATATTTATTGCCAATAATTAAGAAGTTCCGGGTCGAGTCCGCTACCGATACCAATAGTATATTCACCTGTTACATATTACCTTATCTGTACGTTCCGCATCTGACAGGCGCACCACCAAACGTTGTATTCAGGATTAATATGCTATATACACGGGTCATAACCACAGGGTTGACACTACTAAATTGTCAAATTGTTACCTATTGTAGTATTTTAATCAGTAAGACTTTCTAAGATAACAATACGAATACTAAAAATCTGGACTAAAAATAAGGCGTATTAATTGGTACAGTTTTCAATTTGTTAGTGGGCATGACGTAAAACAGCGACGCAAAGAATTCAACTGTATTTATAACTTATATAGGACAATGCTGTTGATTAAAAAATACTCCATTCCAGGACCTTTTGTTTTCCGAATAATTAATATTATTGTTTCAGTTCGACGGGTTCAAACAGAAAGACTTGAAAGCAGAGAAAAACTGTGTATCTTATAATAGGCATGACTTTATCAGATGACAATACTAATACAAAAATAAGGCTTGCGCATAGTTATATACTTTAATTCAGTCTCGGACCCGTGATATCACGGGTGTTTCTAGTAAATTTAAAAAAAGATAAAAACAACGTTTTACCGATATTGCATTCGACATATGTATACATACTTGTGAATTACACAGCTGTTCTTTAATATATTTAATCTAAACTGATACTTTTCAGTTCAAAAAGTATTGCATTGCAACAATGATTATAATGATTAAATGTAACTTGCTGTCCATTACAATCAAAAACGTTTAGATCATATTGAAAACAAAATATAAAAACAATCAGCATTATAATTAGGACCATTCGTATCGGATTTAACAAGGGTACATGTGTACATGATGTTGTAATTTTAGGTATGCTTTCGTTTGAATGATTAATTATCTGTTAACAGTTAATCCCTATATACAACTTTCTTTCTTAGATTAAAGTTTTTATTAGGCGTCCAAAACAAGTTGACTCCAAGAAAACGGAACAACCATTTACACCAACCTTGTTCCTTATATTTGACTGTCCAAACAAAGACAACAATGGTGACGCAATTGATTTAATGGATGAAATCATTGCGTTTGCAAGTCAGTATAAACATAAGATCTCTCAAAGTTTGATAAAAACGATGTTAATATAAAGTTTAGTATTGAAAACTTTTTATATTGAGTTTCAAACTATTTAAATTCAATACACCATAGCTATGTCTAAATTTAAAGCTTTTTCTTGAATTGATTGATATACCGTTTTGTCGTATTGTCTGCTATATCATTAGTTCAAAGATCTTTTTTCGAAAGACTGACAGCTATTATTTGTTTTCATTACAATTAGTCGAAAGGTAAATACAAATCTAGTGATTTGCATTTACGTTACATAACCAATGTATACGAAACAAAGATGAATACGGGATCGATGCACTGGCAATATTACTCGAGGAATGTTTAGATACCGTTCACTAATAGTATGTTATACACTGTATATTCTTAACAAAATAAAAGCTTATATTCTTTTTTTCAGTATTAAAACCTATAGCCTACTATAGGTACTTGTTTAAACTATTCACATCATTGAACTTTAAAGTTCGTCCTTGTCAATAGCAAATTTAATAAAAAATACACACGTTAACTAACAGATATTGTTCATGTTTATATTTTGATTCGTATATGAAATGCAGCAAATTTCATGTTTTCAAATATGTCCACTGCCTTATGTTTAATTTACATTGGTCCACTTATTTCGAAGAATTTTGCCAAACACTACGGAAATTTCACATTTTGTTTTACACTAAAGTCCTTTTTGAACCAGACTAAAAAAATCATTAAATCCTTGTGTGGTTTATACAAACAGCACGTTTCTATTCAAATACCAAAGAAGAAAAGATCGGAGTTCAAGCGGTTTTACTCAAGTATTAAGTTGTAATCATTCACATTCATTGAATTACAAAACTAATGTTAATGTAAAATACTGTCCTCCGACAAAAAGTGAAATATTGAAATTTACCCTTTTTTGTCAGCGTATACATTCCTCATTATTTTCATGCTCAATTACAATATAATGATGTGATTTGTGTGCGTTGTCTTTCGGCTTTTTTAATATAAAACAACTATAAAAGTATAACGTTATAACTTGTCGAATGGTATATGTTTTCAAAGTATCAAATTTAAACACTTGATGAATAAATCATCAATGATGATATTTCGCAAAGTAAAACAATGGAAATTACTTATTTACAGTGTAAATTTAGTTCTATCGATTTATAATAAAACCGCACTGTTCGATCGGAATTGAAACATTTTCAGCCTTTCAAACTATACAAGTGCCACATCACAGCAGCCAACATTGTGTTATATTCTTAACAAATATAAAAACAAACAAATATGACAACAACAAAAAAACGAAACGGTATATAGATAAATCACATTAAGTAAAATCGAAAGACCACAGTACAAATTATTACCGTAATGCATAATCACAATGGCGCGATGCGTAAAAACCGAGACACGTGAAAGATATATATTTTCTCTTAACAGTAGAAGTATTGTTTTACCAACACAAATGAAAAAGAAAATAACACGTAAACATGGTTAATGAAATGATAAACAACGTCAATACCTAGAATCTATACTGCAAGACCATCGGATATAATTTGTGATCAATTAAAAACAATATATAAAAAAATAAACATATCTGCCTCTGTCTTCATAAAAGGACGCCTATTTAAAATACTATATAAATTGGAATATAATAAGTCTTCAACAAAGTTATCAATGTTTTGAGATGGTTCTTACATTTCTTCGACACTCAAATGAATATGCAGTTGTGATGAAGAAATTCAATTTAACCTTGGATTCTTTTCTTGTTGGCATTGTATTTTACATGTACGTTCTACATATAGTCCAAAGAAGTTTTACATAAATTCTTTTGAAGTAGTGAAATACATGTAAAATTGATAAAACAAAAGTCAACATTCTCTATCTTTACTTAAGTCTTATATATATCCATATTAAATGCACGGTATCGAATACATATATGAAAACAACTTACTTTAAACTGTTCTATGATTTTTTTGTACGCTTTGAAAGTTGAACGAGGAGGTAGAGCTATGCATCGTAAATGTACGGTTTCAGACAAATTAAAATAATAATTATAAATCTTTGTTTTACAAATGTTTTACTTGCTTTATTAAGAGATTAGAATTACATTTCTAGAAGAGAGACAAAAACTGCGTGAATTTTAGTATATTGAATAATTTGAAAGTTTTATTTCAAATGCGCTGTTGGTGATAACTAACAAAAAAACAATTAATTTGTATTTTACGAATAAGTACCTTCTATAATTGAAAAATTTGTGATCAAATAGTCTTATTATGTCGATATTCAGAAAGATTCGTTTTATTGTTTATCAATGATACGTTTTATATCATTGTACATTTACCTGTGTCTATGAATTGATAGTAATTTTAGTTCAGTTAGATCATTTTTGTTCTGTTCATGATTTTTCAGAAAGGACAAAATTGCCTTGCCATATTGTAGGACAAAGAGTTCTGTTTCACAGCGGTTCTTCAACAACTGCTAGTATTCACTTCAAAACTGATAAAAATACGATTGAGGTACGTTATGATTATCAGTTCTTCTAATAGGGGAATAATTGAAGTTCTAACAAGTTCAATCATATTCAATTTTGAAAACTTAGATAACCTATTGATATTACTGTCTCTTGTAATGTTTTTAAGTATCGATTACCACAGTTTGAGTGTTCGTAGATGGTCAACTTTAACAACGTTTAAATATATGATATTAAGACATACACAGATACATGATATGATATTGTCACGTCTTTTCCAGGAACTTATGAAAAAAGGATTTAATACTTTTGAAAGATTGGACGAGACCATACAAGAAGAAATCCCTTACTTTACACGAATGGCAGAATGTAAGTCTTTCGATATAACTTCTTGCGTTAGATTTTTTCTAAATTCCATAATGACTTTCTTCTATGCTTTACGGTAGCATCGGTGGCCGAGTGGTCAAAGTAGTTGCTACTGTTATCAAAGGTCAGTCAACACTTAGGTTGTACGTTCGAATCCCACTTGTGTGAGTGCACTCGACTCCATTCGTAATTGACAAATATTGTCTGTTTGCTATTGTAGGTCGGTGGTTTTCCGGGCACTCCGACTTCCTCCACCAATAAAAACTGGCTGCAACGAAATAGCCCAAATCATGAACTTATGACATTGTTTTTTTTTTACTGTTTTAAATGCAGGACAGACATTTGCATTTTTCCAATCTGTATTCAATTTTGAAGATGAGAGTGAGTGTGACGATACTACTAAGATGATATTCCATTTCCTTTAATTACTTCCAACATAGTATATCAGAGCCAGTGAATTTATTTGGAGTGATTACCTTAGCCGTATTTGGCACAACATTTTGGAATTTCGGGTCCTCGATGCTCTTGAACTTTGTACTTGTTTGGTTTTTTAAATATTTTGATATGATCTTCACTGATGAGTCTTATGAAGACGGAACGCGCGTTTGGCGTACTTAATTATAAACCTTTGATAATTATTTATGTAGAAATTTGTTGACGTCCTTTCCGCTATTTTAATTTTATCCATTTAGGCATGTGATGATACATCTTTACTTGTATTGGGTTTGAAATTATTAGGGGTGACTGCTTTTAGGAATTGTTCGTAGAGGATTTTTGTCTTATCTTTGGCTGCTGTGTTTATTTGACCTGTTGATACAACTTGTTATGCATTTTCAATGTTTACTAAAAAAAAATTATATCTCGTCTCACTAATTATTGTATGTATTATAACTTTTGATAGTTCAAGTATGACGAGGAATTGGGAAATCTGTTTTTGTATAGTAAAAATTAAAGGTATTGGTTTTGTTAAGTGTATTTCTATACTCCTAACAATAATTATTATATTCCAATTTGCCATATGTTCGTTTATGTGTCGTTTGATCGAGTTTTACTTGTGTACGTTTATATGTCTTTTGATCGAGTAATGTCATTGCAATTGATATTTAAGATTGTGTCTGTTTATGGTGTAATGTTATACTACTTTTTCAAGTTAGGGTGAAGGTCGATGTCTGTCAAAATGTTTAAACCTGCTGCAATTATTTGAACATGGCCAAAGTCGAAAACATGTTGTTTCGGTGGTGGTCGTTTGTTGATCTAGTTGATAAGTGTTTATTATAAATTCTCGTTTGTATGCAGATTAGATGAATCAAAGTATGAATCGATACAGATCTTACTACAGTGTCTATATTTGAAGGAATACAAGTATTTCAAAAACAATAAGGTTACATATGTTAAATATAAATTGCTACGTGCATTTTTTTTAATGTCGTCGCATGTACATATATTTAGTGACAGTAAATGTGGACACCATTTCTCACATGCATGTATCTTATATATAGTCGTGTGATATTTAATCATTATAATCATTTGTTGAACATACAGAGAAATGAAGATTTTGTCTGTCTTCTATATTTTTGTGTTTTTATCTTTCTTTCCTTTATTTTATATTTATATCATAATTCTTTAAATGTTTGTTTTGCTAACCACATCTTTATGTTTTCTTCCTACTGATTAATAGGTGCCATTGGAACTGACGTTTTACCCATTATCATATCCCTACAAACAAGTTCAAAAAAAGAAACATTGAATAAAGCAACAGGATTAAAAATACCGATAATTCACTTTAAGGTAAGCTATAATTTGCCCCGTGGTACCTCGATTTAAAATATCAGCTATACTTCGCACATTCTCAGTCGTTATAAATTGTGTAATTTAATACATGTTTTATTTAATTTTCCATACACCTGGTGAACCATTTTTTTTACCATTTATTCCTTGGCTTGACGTAGAGACACCAACATAAAAGGTTAATCTATAGTATGCGATGTGTTAAAATGTAATAAAAAAAAAGAAAACAAAGTTCCGAACCATGTAGGTAAGAAAAAACAACTAACACAAACGTGCCATATTTTCCATTGATTTCAATTCATTAATCAAAATACATGATGTGATTTACATATAATTTTTTCTCCTTAAGTATTTATTTTTGGAATTACAACTTGACTATATTATTTTATAGAAAAGAAACAAGGCAAAAACACAGGATATAAATGTTTTATGGATAAGCAAATACCATGAAGAGAACCCTGAAGGCAACGATAACAACACACCAGGAATCATTGAATACAAAACAACTAATGAAATGCCTTGGCGAGTACAGAAGGTGGAAGAAATTAACACAACGTGGTCCGATGGAATTGAACGTATTTCAGATATTCCGAGTGACCTGAATGTTCTCATTTGCAATATAGTAGTAGGAGGTATGCTGTTATGATAATGAAACATGAAAGTTGGTTGCATTCAGTTCTAAAGTCTCTAAAATCTGTCAGGAAGCTGTCATAGTAAATGTTCTAAAACTGTTTGTCAACACAATCTTGTGATACCTTAAGAACACCTTCTGACAGAAGAACTTTGTCCCTACAACACATCTCTGACGGTTCTATTTTAATAAATGTCAAAGTACAGCCTTTAACATGGAGTCTTGGCTCACACCGAACAGAAAGCTATAAAGCCACCCCCTCCACTCCCCCTCCAAAAAAAAAGCAAACCCCAAAACAAAAGCAAACATTAATGTTTTTGTTATTGTGCATTTTATTTATATTTTTATTATTAATTCCCAATAGTAATCTATCCTATGTCAATACCCTGTTTTTCAGTTGGTGTCGTTTGTTGATGTTGATATTTAGTGTTTTTCGTTTTTATATAGATGAGATTTGATTTTCCGGTTTGAATTGTTTCACACTAGTGTTTAGTTGTTTGTTTGGGTTATTAATTACTTTTTGGTTGGTAAGGGGGGGGAGGGGGGCATTTATAACTTGCTGTTCTATGTGACTCGGGGATCCGTGTTGAAGGCCTTATTTTGAATAATAATAGATTGCTTTTTACAAATTGTGACTCGGACGGAGAGTTGTCCTATTGACCCTCATACCTTATCTTTATATATTTATGTAATCATTTTTGTTTTTAAGTGATCTTTATAATCTTAAGCAAACAATTATGTGTAATCACTGTATCTGGTCATGAAACACTATATGGTTAATTTTTAAAACTTTCAATTTCCTTGATTGGTTTTCTTTAGCAATACAAAGAATTATTTATACAAGACCAGGGATTCAATTATATCTCTATTGATAAGCCTACCTTCATTCATAAGATTCTAAAAATATAACCACTGAAATGGTGTCCTAGCCTATTGGTTAGTAGTTGTCGTTTGTTGCTGAATTGCTTGTCTGGTTTTCCTGTTTGAATTATTTTGCGTGCTGTTTAGTTTGAGCCAAGGCTCCGTGTTGTAGTCTGTGGTTTGACTTGTGAATGTTATCTTTTTTATCCATTGTGACTTGGACGGAGAGTTTTCTCATTGGCACTCATACCACGATTTCTTAGGAATACTTGCGGATTTCACGAGAAGTTACATATAGGAGTATTATCAGTATAGTTAGAAGTGCTTTACATGTAGTGACCAATATGTTACCAACGGATACGTTTACTAGTATTAACACATTGTTAAGGATTTTCGAGACGGGTATTTCCGCTGCAATATCATAAGAACGTGTTAATACGATTACCTATCTCATTACTCTTCGTAAAAACCCTATATCGGGTCGGAAGAAACACGTTAAATCCCCGAGGAATAGTAATTTTTCAAAATAAACTTCTCATAACCCGTAAAAAGCTCGTAAAATGATAATTAGTGGTTTTATATTTCGTGTCAACTTTTATCAAATCATCGTGATACATCCTGATATTTCGAAATAATCCATAATAATTCGTAAAAAAACTCGTTGGATTTCACCAATGAGTAATTCGGTTCGTAAAAGTGGACAAATAAAAAATGTCAGTGAATTTGTACGATCAGTAAGGACTTCGTGTATGCCAAGAGGGCATTTGGTAAACAAATTTATGATATGTTGCCATGTAATCATTATCAAGCAAACCTAGATAAACTGTGCTTAAACAAAATTGACGTAAATGTAAAAGACACTTAAATTAAAAAAAGTACTCATGATATGACTAAATTAAATGCAAATACATTATTGTTAAAACTATTTCAAAAATACAATATCAGACAAAACATATCAGGTATAAAAAACGATGTGGTATGATTGCCAATGAGACAACTGTCCACAAGAGACCAACAATGACAGACATTAACAACTATAGGTCACCGTACGGCCTTCAACAAGAGCAAAGTCCATACCGCATCGTCTGCTATACAAGGCTCCTACATGACAATGTAAAACAATTCAAACGAGAAAACTATATGTGTTATCTCAAATGATTTTCTTAATGAACACAACGCAACATAATGGAAATGGAATATCACTTCTCCAAAATGATTACTACTTCTCATTTCTCTCTCTGGAAGTAGACTCCAAAATACCTAATAATGCCAAATGTGTGTCGAAATTTAGATAATGAGCCCAGTAGTCAGCACTTCGGTGTTCCCATGAATATCAATTATGTGGTCATTTTTTTTTATAAATTTCCTGTATTTGGCACAACTTTTTGGAATTTTGGATCCTAAATGCTCTTCAACTTTGTACTTGTTTGGCTTTATAACTATTTTGATATGAGCGTCACTGATGAGTCTTATGTAGACGAAACGCTTGTCTGGCGTACTAAATTATAATCCTGGTAATGTTGATAACTATTATGTGTATCTTTCCATTAGATTAAATGATATTAGGTAAACTCTTGTATAAAGACATTTCCTGTGAAACTGATATGATTTGTTTATACTGAATATGCAATCTACAATAATATTCCTATAGTGCCACTGAACCAACCCCAAACAAATATAAGTCAGAAACGGGCTATAATTTACTCGACTATTGCGAATGGACTGAATTTTTCTCTATATTATTATATTCTATTATTAAACATACTTCTGAAGTAAATAGTCTTTAACTCTACCGGTTCTTAACCATTTAAAAATAACTGAGTTGTACTCGAACCAAATCTTAACCAATTAATAAGTTCTTTGACAATCCAGTTAGTTGCGTACATATGATTACTTCAACGTTTTCCACTTGTATTCAATTGTTCTCTGCTATCCAAGTCATCACAAATTTTCAAGCTCCGTTACTTGTTAAACCATCATTATTTCACTTGACAGAGATTTTTTGTTATTGCACTATTTTTGAGATCCTCGATTTGAAGCCAATGACGGACATTGACATGATTTCTGATTTTTGCATTATCCCTACATGAACTTCTTTATGAAACCTTGCTGGTTTGTGTTTTTCTTTTTCCTTTCATTTCATTTCGGAAAGGAAATAAGGTTGAATAAGCAGTATCAGGAAATGAGTATACTATCGATATATTAATTAATTATCCATACAATTGTTAGTATAATATATTTTTAACAGTATACCTTCACACGTCACAATATGGATGAATATCTGTCCTCGTTCTTTGGGATATACTATCAATCAATTGAAAATTTGACGGAAAATTATTCTTTCTGGATTTGCCATATATACTTAATAATGAGCATTGATATTTACAGAACGATCGTATGATTAAATAGAAACACTTTTGTTCGATAAGATTGTGTAGAAGTGAAGTATAAAGAGTTGGTTCGTGTTCATCTTGTACACTAAAATCTATATCGTTACACTTACTAGTATTCTGTTTTTGAGTTTTTTATTTTCGTTGAAGTTTCATGATCGAATAATGTGAAGCAAGCAACATTGACAATTAAGGTATACTTGTATATTATCAATACTAGACAATTAACAATGCTGTTAGAAATTGTATTATTTGGGTTTTTTCATCGATTAATGTTATGAATGATGACTATATGCATATTTGTGTTTAAACTTGAATTTATGTATTTTTCGTCAGATATTAGTGTTACTAGCTGTATTAGAAAAAGCACGTGTTAAAGTTCATGTTAAGGTCATCTGTTGCTAACTTTTACTGCATTGACAAAGTTTTGATATTAGTAGTTTTATGTGATATTTACAGTTTGTGTGGAAGTATCCTCATTGACAAAAGAACAGAATGTGAGTAATTTTGTGCCTTTTTTTAATTTCTTTTCACTAGTGCAATAATACCTAAGTATTTATTATCATTACTGCCATGATCACAAGTAGTTATCTACAATATATACATCTTGTGATCAATTTTATTTGGCAATCGTCAATGGCAGTCAGCAGGGTTAAAGAACATCAGTTGTTTGACCTGTTAGTCAAATGCGTTTTGTTGAAATATACTTTTTCACTCTTTTGGTCTTTAGGAAAATGTTGTTTGTGCTGTTTTTAGACCCTTCTACAACAAAATTTGTTTTACATGCACACGTATAAAAATTGCGGTTTTTATCCAACGCAATCATAGGTTTGGACGTAGTTTTCAATTTAGACTCGTATAAACATCAACCCAACGATGTAAGATCTGTAAATTTGCTTTCGCAATTTTTTGGTTCTTCCCTCTCCGGGATTCGAACCCATGCTATTGTGATATCGTGACACCAAATCGCCTGCACTGCAGCCGTCCCGCTAGACCACACGACCACCTGGGCTCTCAAAAAAGAGCTTTCGCTGGCCGTGTGTTACCTTTCCTCGTCAGTTTTAATCTAGCGGTGTACTACAGTACATGATATATAAGGCATGAAGATGTTATTGTTACAGATCAGCTAAATTATCTATAGTAAAGGATCCTACAAATTAATGTAATATACAGTCACAGAAAATAATTATATTTATAAGTACGTCTGAGTCAGTGACAACTCTACAACAGATGTATCCATCGGATCGCCATCAATGATGGTGATACATGACTGTGTACATAATGTATATACAACTCGTCTAACATCAACCCAACAATGTTAGATCTGTAAATTTGCTTTCGCAAATTTTTGGTTCTTCCCTCGCCGGGATTCGAACCCATGCTACTCTGATATCGTGACAACAAATCGCCTGCACCGCAGCCGTCCCAGACCACACGACCACCTGGGCTCTCAAAAAAAGAGCTTTCGCTGGCCGTGTTTTACCTTTCCTCGTCAGTTTTAATCTAGCGGCAAACTACAGTACATGATATATAAGGCATGAAGATGTTATTGTTACAGATCAGCTAAATTATCTATATATCTATTCGAATCCCGGCGAGGGAAGAACCAAAAATTTGCGAAAGCAAATTTACAGATCTAACATTGTTGGGTTGATGTTTAGACGAGTTGTATATATATATATATATCTTATCTACCAGGTTGCATTCTGTATATACTTATTACTGAGATTTATTTCATAAAATAAGGAACAGTCAAAAACCTCTGCACATAACACAAGACTGAAAGTTTAAGATAAATCATAACTCGTCAAGTTAAAATTAAGGTTAAGCTAAGCAATTAGCAGTTCCTCATTTTTAAGTTTCAATCATGGTGTAACACATTTCAAGTTTAAATCTTGTTTGCTTTTGATTGAATTGAAGATGAAGCTTGTTGTTCTTGTCGACCAGACAAGAATTTCATAAAATCACTACATACATCAATTTGTCATTATATGCACTGTTTAGCTTTTATTGAAGCAACAAACACCAACCAAAAACAAAGAAAACCATAAAAGGATGATACAAGGCTTATGTAAGGGATACCTCCTGTAAAATATTGGACAGATTAGAGGCCGCAGACCGAAGACCTGTTCAATATTTTATAGAATGGACTTTGTTTAACACGTCGAAAAATTTAAATCAAAAGAAAAAGCAGGTAAATATTTAATTTCATCAAGTATGAAAATTGTTTTGTGAATAAATTTCTTTACATTGAATATATCATTCATGTTGGCCCATTTAAACAGTATAACTCACCATAAAAAAATAGACAAAAAGAAAGTACAGCTTAAGGTAAACAACATGTATTGCTACACGAAGAATAAGACACATATGCGTATCATAATTTTTGCGTACGCAAGAACTACTCATAGTTTCCGCTCATAGTTTTCGTGAATACCTTTACAAGCGTTTTATACTTCAAAATGGATAAAGTCATAAAAGTATATTCTTAATGCGAAAACGGAGGAAGAAATGTCGTTATTAGTGATTGTGTTGTTTTAAGCTTTGGATTAAAATCAAATGTGTATTCAGAATCTATTCAGATAAATTTTTTCAATGTGGATACCAAAGAGGATATAGTCAAAGCAGGTAATGATGGCAAGTTTTATATATATTATATTTCAAAATGTAGTCTCTCCTATTAGTTTTTTGCTTCTTCTCGTTTTTTACAGGGTTAATGAGAGAAAAAAGAGCATATGAAGACAGGTTCTTGTTGAACAGTGAACCATATCGAGTGCACTGCAGTCGATTTTATTTCAAATACATAATTAATATAAACGAACGAAGAGATAACACCACAAACAATCATTTATATTCTTTTGTTGGAATTTTCAAGAGACTGTTATTGTCTACCCAAACGGTACCACCTGAATATACCCCCTTTCTTTTTTTTTCTGCAAGGTCGTATTGCTCTTTTTTCGTTTATTTGTGTATTGAGTCCCTTGTGTTTTTGAAATGTTACCGAAAGGTAATTTTGTCTCGATTTTCTTTTGAAAAAAACTTATTAAACGATCACTGCGAACAAAGTGCGAATTGGACACACGGTTGGTTTGTTTGACAGATAAAATGCAGTAATGTCTTCCTTTATTCTGCTTCCCACATTCCTCGTCTCGTGCATAAGCGAAGTGTTGCATTAAATTCACACTTTAGCAATAATTTAAAAAAAAATTATATAAACGCCGAAACCTTAAAAAAAGTATTATATTCCCCTAGTTCATGAAGGAAGTTCTAGATTCGCACTTTGTACACAGGATAAGATTTATGTTGATCATGGCCCTTGTATTGTGCCAAGATCTATCAATATTTAGAAGCATTACTTTATTGCTTTATTCATTTTAATTGTAGTTGAAAATGATGTTAGGAAGAATAAGAGCAACAACAGAGGTCAATTTGATTACCTACAGACGAACTAGGATAATTATTTTGAAAAAATGAATTCATAAAGGCAACAAAACGAAGACTTACACCAAGCATAATCAAATTATAGAATTAGTGCAAAAAGAAACTACACCAAAACATGAGAAAAAAATGGCTGTGATATAAGTATTGCTAGTGTTAAAAGTCAATTTGAAAGTGATTTTTTTCCTGAAGAAACAGTTTTGATGAGTGACAAAGTTATTGTATTAGAAGTTGACTTTAATAAAATGTTTTATTTTATTGTCATTTGTTCTGTGGTTGCATTTTTCTTTACATGATGAAAACAATTAGGGTAATTAATAGGTTTTATTTCTATTTCAGTGATTGCACTATCATTTACCAGTAAGAATCAGTTATGCTACCTTTAAAGAGATCCTTCTCAATATAAGCATATCAGTTTACCGAGCTTCAAATCTTATTAAGTCCACTAAAATATAGCAAACATAACTAAAGACAAATCAAATGCTCCAAATGGAACAAAACTTGTTCTATCGTCATCGTAAGCACCTCCTTTTATTTATTCATCTTAAGTCAGTTTCAATATTTCAAATGGTAGGTTTCCAGTAGAACTGTTTATACAATCATTCCGTTTCCATGCACTTTAAATGCAGTATATTCGTTTATTTTTCTTGGTGCCAATTTTCATCATTTCAGCACAAAAATGCATGTTTGTGAATACTTGATACCATTCTTCTAAAATTAAATTGTATACTTGTATAGAACGTATTAATTTTATCTATTCCTTTATTTCTTTGTTCTATAAACTCCACAGTATTACTATTTATTCAATGATAATAAAACTAATATTCTTATACGATGTGCTTCCTTCAGTTTGAAAACAACACTGTGATAAAATTCTAGATATCTATTCTTAGCGCAGACTCAAAGATGTACATAATAAAAGCTGTTAAAATTAACCTCCCACGTAAATCCACATGTATCATTACCTATTTGCAAACGCCATGCCGATTTCGCTGTGTTAAAAACATTAATAAAAACTAGAGAACTTATATTTTTATTTTAAAGCATTACGTACAAAACGAATTAATGTATAAGAGATCGGGAAAATGTATAAAATCAATATAAAATAAAATTCCGCGTATTTTCAAAACATTACGTCATATGAATGAAAACGCAAAAGCTGAAGGTTTTCCGTTGAGTTAAACCCGACTGATATTGCAGTACCATGAAATCTTGAGTTGGGTGTTGAGTTTTTTTCTTCTATTCTATATCATTATTCGCACAATTTCTGATTTCAACAGGTCAACATGGCGGCTCCTTAGATACAAAAATGTCAACAGTGTATTTGCATGTAGCTTACGGAAAAAAAATTGGAATTAAAAATGACAAATATTGGTTTTGAGAATTGAAAGTATTGAAAAAATGAAACCCATTTTGTTTCAGGAGGTTATTTATGTATGCAAGCTTCATATTTAATAGACCTATCTACCAGGAAGTAACAAATAACAGCTCTGTACACGACATACCCACACTCGCTTCAACTTGTAGTGATCGTGTTTGTCAAATTAAAATCGAAATTATTCATGGAAGCGATATATTTGTTGTAAATTCACACATAGGTTAACGTTCTGGATAAAATTCGAATATCACGGTCCAGGTGATGTACTGATCTATGACATCCATGATGTTTTTTTCTTAAGTATAACAGTAAACGAAAGTATCGTATGTGGTTTTATCTTTTGTGGACAATGAACGGTTTTCCAATATTTGGAATATGTTTACTTATAAAGGTGAAAAAACAAGTATTGGTCAAGCTTATTTTCATTATTTCATTATTCCTTGTGATACTGCATACGAATAGCTAATACCCCAGTCCCACTAGGCCACGATCGCACTACGATCTGTGAGTAAAATGCAAATTTTGATAATCGTAGTGCCATCGTGTAGATCGCAGTAAGGTCGTATCACGGTCGTGGTGAGGTCTTCAAGATCGTGAAGAGCGTGGCCAACTTTGAACATCAGGTCGTAGTAGAGGCGTAGTTATTGTGCACTTAGATCGTAGAAAGATCGCAAAGGTTGCTGTACAATCGTAGCGAGAGCGTAGCGAAAGCGTGATTCTATTCGGAGAGACTGCGCTCATTCGCATAGCGACGTTATCACGACCTCAATACGAACATCACGTTCTCACTGCGACCCAACTACGCTTCCACTACGACTATACCACGCTGTTCACTATCATACTACGATTCTAGCACGCCCTTGCCGTTCTCATCACGCTCTTCCTATGATCTGACTACGTTCACACTACGACAATCGTTCTCATTGTCATTTTCACATAAAATTTATAAAAAAAGCTCCCTAGATTTTGTTTGTTTGAATGTAATTATCCATTTGCTTTAACGGCTCAACCATGCTTCTCGTTTTTATATATATCTATTAGACCATTGGTTTTCCCGTTTAAATGGTTTAACACTAGTAATATTTTGGGTCCTTTCTAACGTGCTGATTGATGTGAGCCAAGGCTCCGTGTTGAAGGCCGTACCTTCGCCTATAATGGTTTACTTTTATAAATTGTTACTTGGATGGAGAGTTGTCACATTGGCACTCATACCACATCTTCCTATATATATTGATACATCTATGTCATCTCTTTAATCGTTCACTAAAATATCGTCATTGAGCTTTATTGACCAGCAATAGGTTGTAATTTAGGTTGGATTGGTCGGTCCGACATCTCTGCTTGATTACGATTCGTTACTTTGCTCCATCAGCCTCTACATCAACTTCTACCACCATGCCCACGTGTTCTGGTAAATTTTGGTGGCATGACTGTATTGTTTCCGAGAAATCTACGATTTAATCAGAAATAGAAGGAATTGAACTATATTGATGTGAAACACGATGTTGACGTTATTGCTGAGAACGTAGTAAGATCGCGCTATGAACGTAGTATAATCGTGGTAAGAACGTGTTATAATCGCAGTAAGATCGCGTTGCAATCGGATAACTCGTGGTATGGTCGTAGTGAAAACTTGAAGAGCGTAGAAAGATCTTGATAAGCGTAGTGAGGTCGCAGAATAAGCGCGGTGAGAACGTGGTATAATCGTAGCGGGATCTTTGTTGGAGCGTAGAGAGGACGTAGTAGCATCGTGAAAGCAAGGAAAATTTACATTTTCATGCTGCTCATACCGCGACCTCACCCCGATCTAAATTTAAATTAAGATCGCGGTGAGCGTGGTGGGATCGTGGTATAGTGGGACTGGGGCTTAAACAAAAAACATTGTATATGTTTTTCTGATGGTTCAACACATTTGTGCTAGTTCTGGATGGAATGTAGCTGGATAGAATGAAGTTTTGAATAAGAATAAAATGATGAAGGAATATGTTGCTCCTTTAACTTTTATTGAATCAGGCCGTCAAGACGAAACAAAAAATCGATTATCGGTATCCAGGATAATCAAATATGAAATACAGTAAATCCTTTAATACAAGTATTCGATTTCAGCATATTGTCAGAAGTAAAACCTTTCCAACTGTAGTAATGCAATACATAATAGCTCTTTTCAACAACATGGACTCAAGGTGTCTTGTTTCGTCTGTATGGAATACAAATCTAACTTAATATGGTAAAAAAAAAATCTATGTTGAGCAAGGAATACAATTTGTGTTCTGTTTGACTCTTTTTTTTTGTGTCTAGGATGATACTGTGCTATATACAAACTATGAATTCGATTATCCCTTGCAAATTTTGCAGAGATTGCTCGGCAAATACATTCTTTATGATGCAGTACTACTATGATTATTGATTTGCAGTGCTAGTATTCATACTTATTTAACTTATTTTCAATTTTAACTGATGATTTTCCTATTTGTTACTCACTTTTCAGATGCTTGAATTTGAGAATACTTATCTTACTCCATTATCGATATACCTATTGAAAGGAGGGAATTGGACAATTCCAAAAAAGGATATGAAAAAAAAATTGTTTAATCAGAGAGCTCTTGACTACATCTACGAAGTGGTGAGATTTGAGAAATGTTTGTTTTTGAGGAAAACATGAGTAATCGTTTTTATTTTATAATATGAATACAATGAATAAAAATTTTAAGTCCTTTTATGAATGAGCAATTAATGAATACAATGAAATACAATCAAGATATAAACTTGCACTTACAATATACTCTACTTCAAGAAGAGTAATAATAACTGCTGTAAAAAAGCCGTAGATACCAAAGGAGGCATTCAAACTCACTAGACGAAAGCACTGAATGATATGTTGAATTTAAAACGACGAATCGACTAAGACTTTGATTGATTGATTGTTGGTTGCTTTACGCCGCATTAGCACATAAGACTTTGAAACCATAAGTAGAACCCTAAAGATGTTAACACTAGTTTTAACTTAATGCACATTTTCGTAAGATAAAAGTAGAATAAATCATTAAAATTTGTATATATTTTATTGTACTTGCATATATTATTAAAGATAAAACATTAACCTTTAATTGTAGGCGCTTGTATTATATTCCAAAATATCCTAACCAAAGTATTGTATAATTTTATAATGTGTGTTGTACTATTTTCAAAGAGAAATAGCAAGTTTAGATATTTCATATAAACTATGTCAAGTATAATTCTCGAAATTCATTGGTTTGCATTAGTCGTGGGGGAATCAAAATGGGAAGTGATGGGATACAACTTAGAAATAACAGCCTTTGTGTACAGAACACTCGCAGTGTTTTACCTGACTTTAACAATTTATATTTAGTAAATGTACAAGAAATTAATTCATATATATTCTGTTCAGTTAAGACATATGTAAGAAGTGATAATTATCAGTAAGGAATTTGATATAAAAGACTTTTTTATTTTTCAAAAGGTTTTTACTAAAGACTACATGAAGAAGCGATGGTCCCAACAGACGTCTTTCGCCAAAGTTGGATACAAACCTCCTGACTTCAATGGTAACAATCTACTGTTCATCCTTCATTTTTATCACGTCTTTGAAAGGTTTTATCAGAGACAAATGTTTACATATGAATTAAATAGCTTCCAAATGATTGCATAAACCTGAGCTTGCGCTTTTGATAATACCAACTCCTTTGAATAAAGTAAGTACATGAAACATACAAAAAGTCAAAAAAAATTTATAATGATGTTCGAGATTTGTAGACTAGCGCATGCAAAGGGGACAAAAAGTTGAAAATGGTATTAAGTGCATTTTCCAAATAATGCCTTTATCTCACAAAAACGTAAAACGTATAGATTTTGAACAAATTATGCAAATGGCTTGTACCTGGATTTTGTATATACATGTATCCAACGTATATTGTATCAAACATATATTGATCGGAGCTTCACTGGTGAGTCTTATGTATACGAAACGCGTGTCTGGCGTATTACATTATAATCCTGGTACCTTTGATAACTATTGAAATACTAGCGGTTTCACTGTGAAAATAGATTACAAAATTAAATATAATAAAACTATACTTATTTTCTGTGAGACGTAACGGAAAAAAGTTAGTTTGTATATGTTCTACATTATTTTAATTGACTACTTTTGACATCATATTTTGTTTGTTAGTTTTATTTTGGATTGGACAAATTAGTGACACAGGAAACACTTGTGTATTCTGTGAGAGTATGAAAAGAACAAACAAAGCCTTTAAATTATCTAAGCCTCCCTCAAATTATTTTGCTGTTTCTTGGCTGTACACGAATATTATCATTTTTACTTAAAAGAATCATACTTTTTTTTTATTCAGTTAAACTTGTCATGCGATGTATATTTTACAGATCAAAATATTTCAGAACCCGTTAATACAGATCAAAAAGTGATCGGGACGAATGCAAAAGGTAACCTTTATCGATATGCGTAAATCAATGTCAGAAATTCTCTGAAAACAATAACATCGTTTTATTAGAAATTGTAACCAAAGTTCATGTATACATGTAGTACAACTTGTAATGTTAAGTGATGCAAAGGGTATTTCTCTTAAAATATATAACGCCCAGAAATTCCGAAATAACCGATATTTATCAAGTATACCCCATAAAAATTTGCATTGCAATGATTCTTTTGTCATTGAATCGAATCATTGATTATGTGTTATTGTGGTAACAGTGTCTACAAAGTGACCAGCGTCAGCGACAATCATTGAACTATGACATATAAATATGTGGTAATGGTAATCCTTGTCTGTATATTTAGGGTTGTAGCAACATGCATGATGTAGGTTTGCAAGTATAGATTGTGTACCTGTAAGTGTTATGTCAGTTTTGTTGCGTCTGTCGTAATTATTTACAATTTCCTTGCCGCCACGTGTCGTTTGTTATGGAACATTCGTCTTCACAACTTAATGATAGACAGGTGATCCTTGATCATAGAGGGAAAACCCCATAAAATCCTAGAAATACAATTGGTTAAAAGCAACCGCATGGAGATCAATTATATTTCATACGGGATAAGTAGGCAGGGATTATTCAATGCAATGTTAGAAGTTGTGTGTATCCCTTTAAAACAACATGGTGATAAGGTAATATCTGAAAGGTTTCAACAAAATAAGAAGTTGATGATGAACAATTGAAAAAAGTCAAAAGACATATTTAAAGCTTGCAAGTTGTTATTGTTGTCATGTTTTTTGTATAAACCTAATGACATAGGGGCCTAATGCTGGTATTGAAAACAAAAATATGCCACTTGTCCTATTAACATTTGATAAGATAATCGGTTAGATAAATTTGTTTCACAGTGTGTCAGTGATGTTTTACGATACAATTATGTATATGGGGTCTACAAATTCCATATAAGGATTAGAGCTTTGCTCTTTCCCTGCATTGACTTTAATTTACTGACTCAATATATAAGTTCACTGACTATGTAACTAATACAAGCATTCGTCTTGAAATTCGACGAACAATTTTAGGCTTTAGCAATTCGCTTTGTCTTCCATCAGATTGTTTCTAAGCTGCGCTTCTTCGTAAACGTGGACTGCATTGCAACTCTCACTGCAATGTTTTTAGCGTCCTAGACTGTATAATATGGTTTTGGCCCTAAATAACCAAGGGTTATCCTATGCTAAATGTCTGTTTAAAACGTTAATACAGTTCAAATTACACTGTACAAAAAACATCATACTGACTTTAAAATTACTCTGAACATATTACTTGATTGCTTGCGAGGCAAATGTGTTATTAGTACTGAATGAAGCAAACCAAATATCTCCCTCAATGATAATTCGATTTTAAGATAAATCACAGATCATGCTTTTCCGGAATGCACTACAGCTAAAAAAAGAAATTCATTTGTTTTTAAAAATATGCATCTGTTGAAATACTATCAACAAATAATTACAAATGTTAGTAATTTTTAGTCGTTACTTCCTTGTCCTAATTTTAGTTTATATGTTTTATCAACCTAAATATAAGCCCCTTGTATCAATAAGTCCACAGGATCACCAATAATAAGTACAATGATTAAACTGAAAGATGTTTAATTAATCGTTTTTGTCATTATATAATATATCTTCAAATATATACGTAGATTCACTTAGTGAGTAAACGAAAGTTTTTTATTGAATAATTGTATTCAGAAAAAACCTATGTGCGTTTCGATTTATACACATCCAATGTATATTGTATGCATTTATTGTTTTTCTTTCGTCGGATATTGTTATATAAATATTGATACTCATAAAACGTCTAAAGAGTTAGAAAAAATTCAAAGGTGTTCAAATATCATTGTCAAATTATAAATCAAAGAAAAAAAGTCAAAATTGAGAGATTTGGAAACCTACCAGAAGAGTTATCAATAATGTGTCTTTTTGGGTTAGCATATCTCACTGATTACTGATGGCTATTTTCAACAATAGTGTTCATTCTTCTCTATTTTTTTTGTATCATATGTACTGAAGTTCCAATATAATTCATTGTTTCGCCATACAATTGATGACACAGTGTGCGTCGCTAATGCATGCATGCATGGTAATTCTGATCACCTGCCCGCTCCCTTAACAAATAAAATCAATTTAGTATGAATATAGGTTAATAGTTTAAACATTTCGTAGAGATAAGTGAAATTTAGCTGGTAAAGCTAGTAACTAAATTAATATACACTTCACATTAATGTGACAATACATTTATTCTGTAGAAACAGATGCATTGATAACCGACAGACGTATACATGTAGATGGTAAGATTTTCAATAATAGTATGCATTCTCTTTGTCCCTTGATTTTGAGTTAACATCCAAATTATTTGAACTACAACTCAATTTAAAGAAAAAACAGGATACATTCCAGCGCAATTACGATAGTTTGTCGATTTCGAGTAATAATCTAGTTCAACACAGTATTTTATAGGAAATATTTTCACATATCTACACTTCAAACAATCTATATATTTTCTGTAAAAGTAGCACGATATGAACCTTGAATACTCGTAAAATTGTTTTGAGGTCTGAGACTAAAAGCGTTTTTTTTTTATTGTAAATTCAGTACTGTTGAAATATTTTGACTGTAATCATTTATGACACGTTTCGTACAATCAAATTGAACAGAAAAGCTTAAGGGGGCTCGCGGGTATAAATCTTCTTTTTTTAAATATAGGATTTCGCTTTTATTTCCTATCAATAAACTGTATCCTTTATTAGAAAAATAAAATAAAAATATGGGGTCACCATTCATGTAAGCTCATAATCTGCTTTCGATAGAAGCATGCTGTTTTGTTAAGGTAATTTCTTTTCTGTAGAACTAATAGGAGAAAAAAAGGTAATATCGAGACAAAAAAAAAACTCAATTACAGAAATCGCTTAAATTTTGAAATATTTTACTTTTAAATACAGCTTTTTTTGAAGAAAAAAAATAAAAAAAATATAGGTCACCGATGAGTTAAAAAAAATTACAATTTTTCACCAAAGGGAGATAATTTGGAGCATTTTTTAATGATATAAAATTTTAAAAGTCATCTGGGGCCACAACGAATTGATTTTGTTGTATTTCTGACTTATATCATAAAGTAACAACTAATAGTGTCATAAATAAAATTTGTAATGATAAAAAAATGTTTAAATTTTGCCGATTGTTTTTGTACCCTCGAGTCTTCTTAAACCACATTTTTGTAACTACATGTTCAGCTTTATAAATCGTGTTGACTTTATCCTAATGCACTATATAAAGACAATATAACAAATAAACAAGTTAATTTATTAGGAAAGAAATGAAGGTTTGTTGCCTATAAGACTTCTTTCCTCAAAGACATTACTTTCACCTATTCATTGATCATGAGGAGTGTATTTATCGCCGGCGTATGAACTATGCTTTTTAGGGTTCCTGACCAATCCTAAGTTGATATTTCCCTTGCCTTCTTTTAAATTTGTCATTGTGTTATTTTTATTTCATTTGTTTCGCCATTACACTGAATGACACGAAGGGATTAAAATCAATAAAATATAAACTTGCATTGTTGTGTGTTGTCTTCAATTTGAACGCATACACGAAGCGTCTGTATTTGTCCTTTTACTCTTTTTTTGCATTTGAGCAACATTAGTGAATCTGGTTAAGATGAAATGCGTGTTTGACGTACAAAATAAATACAGCAGTAACTTTAATTATATGTTTTAAACATTGTGCTAGGAACCTAATACGATACATGTGGGCTCAGCGAATAAACCTATATATATATTGAACTGAACGCATATATATCTGTTTAGGTCATTAGAACACTGTGTAACCAGTTTATCTTTAAGACTATCTTTACATGTAGCATTTACACTAGGGTTATATCAAAGCGATCAAATCTCAAATATTAGAAATCTATTTTCTTTGGCCTATACAAAAACAAATGACAACAATAACAATTTATTACCTTTGAAAGTGTTTTTCTGCATTTTTGTCTAGCGTCCATCATCAATTTCTTTATTTTTTGTCCTGTCGAAAAGTTTCTGATTTTCAACGTCGTGTTGTTTTATGAATACAACAATATAAACAGTGTTTCGGATAATTCATGCCTACTAACCTTATGATAAATATAAACACCGTTTACTTGGTAATTTTAACCAAAAAAACTAATTGAAATGTACAAGATGTCATAGAATTTTTTTTATAATCAAAATAAATATATATTTATTATAATATTCATTACAGGACACACTGTTAAACTAACCAAATGGGAGTCTGAATGTTATGGCCTTATATTTTTTGCGCTGCTGCAAAAACAACATTGGGATGGTGCACTGCAATTGTTAGCAAATGGATATGTAAGTATATCATGTATGTTGTCTTCACAAAAACGGATTATTTTCTCGACGATATCTAATGAATCGCATACTCAATCACAAGTAAGCTAACCTGTGTTACATTGATCATGTCAAAATAATATGGTCAAAGAGAAAACAAAAACAAGTTTTCACAATGTTACGGCCAGAAAATAAGCCAACAACAGACACACAATCAATTATATTAATTTAACAGATTTATTATACACAATTTTACAAGAAGTACCGTATAGCGGTTTTTTTTTTCGCTTGATGCAAATTTTCGCTTATTTTCGCGGATAGAACAAAATCGCCAAAATAAATTCCGCCAAATTAAAGGTGTCCCTACAAAGGTATTAATAAAGGTTTTTAATCCGCCAAAAATAATAACCGCCAAAATATTTCGTATACGTTGATCAATGAAAATCGCGAAATTTTACACCCGCGAAAATAACCCGCTTTACGGTATTACACAGATAAAAATTGCAAATTAACTGTCAAAATATATGTCCGATCTTATTCGTTCTTTATACGGAACTCTTCTCAGGAATCCAAACAAAATATTATCTCCTATAGGTCGCAATCTAGTATAAAGTTGTTCGTAAATAAAAGTGTCAACCCAATTTAGAGAACTTCTGAGAATATTTATATCTATTGATGTCTATCTCTGATATGTAATGTCGGTATATTTATGTTAAGTCGTCACGGAAATTTCTACAACACTGTAGAAAAGAAACCCATAGAAAACTCTAAAACGAAAACGTCTAGAACAATGTAAGAATTTTAAAGTACGCTTTTTTTATTATGATCATTCTGGAATCATCAGTCTATGGAAAAAGCGTATCGATAAAAACTTTTCTTATATCACATAGCGATATTGTCTTATATCAATTGTAAATATGCAGACATTCCATGCGGAAAATGTTGTTTTCGGCAACGAAAAATTAAGAAAATACTTACTTTAAATGTTATTGTTCAAATATAAACAACAATTGAGTTTAAATATACATTCAGAAGTTAGTTAGAAGCTAAAGTTTATGTCCGTGTAAAATTTGAAGTGCTGTGTTTTTCTTATATACATAAATAAACAAATGCTATTAATGTAGTTCTCATATCAATGCGATGCTTTTAAAATATCATAGCGGTGATTTTGTTATATATCAATATTAGTTCTTATTAGTATTAATACTAGACTGGTGTACCTATATTTTGACAATTTTACCTATTATGTCTGTTTTGTTCACGCATCGTTGTAAATATAACAGAATTTGATGAGACTGTCATACACGTGAGAGGTTAAGCGCTATAAAACCAGGTTCAATCCACCATTTTCAAAATTTATAAATGACAGTACAGAGTCGGAAATATGACAGTTGTTATCCATTCGTTTGGTGTGTTTTATCATTTGATTTTACCATTTGATAAGGAACTTTCTGTTTTTAATTTTCCTCGGAGTTCAGTATTTTTGGGATTTTACTTTTTAGTAGTATTGTATGTAAATAAGCAGTGTTAGGACCATTGCTTGAATTCAAACTGTTTTTGGAAACATCTTACAAATTTCTCAATAGGTTTTAGAAGCAAAACTAATCAAATAAGGGTTTAATAAACAATGTCGTAATCAAATAGCTAAGTATCAAAATGATTGTTCTAATATATATAATTTAGCAAATTTTATAATGAACGAAATGAAATATTACATATCCGATATGCTTGCAACGCACGCATGGAAGACTTTCTTTATTGATAACAATGAAACTAACTAGTGACAAAGATGAATCATACAGTCCTTGTTCAGATTGATTCGAAAAAATCTGACCTGTACTTTTGAATCTCCTTTTTTATACAAATGAGACCGTTGGTTTTCCTGTTTGAATGGTTTAACACTAGTAAGGTTTGTGTTCCTATATAGCGTGGTGTTCGCTGTGAGTCAAGGCTCCGTATTTAAGGCCCTACTTTGATTTATAATGGTTGTCTCATTCGAACTCATGCACAATCTATTTATATCTATAAATCTTTAAAATTTCCCCTTATGAATAACTGCTTTCCAGTCCTCCAACTGAACGATCTAAATTTATATATATAGAAAAGATATATACACATTTCTAACGTCAAAAGACATTTACATCTTATTTATTTGTGTTCTAAACATTTCTATTTTGTACTCATTGAAGAAATAAATTTATAACAAGCGATACGGATTGTAATTTTGCACTAAGAAATGTTCGCGTATTTATACGATCGGTTACTAGTCAAAAACGAAAGTCAAATATCTATGACAACAATACATCGGAATGCCCTCACGATCATCGCGATGTACAAGAGCGTCCACGCAGAGAGCTGATTATGTTCATAGAGATATCGATTTACCAACGAGAAAAGTCTTTGATATCCAAAAAGAACTGTTTTCCTTCTCAATATATTTTTTCTATGTTAATAGTAAATACATTTTCTGTTTGACAAGATTTTTTATTTTCGTTGTATCTGAAGTTGTCCATTATATGGGTCTGATGCTACATATTTGGTATCTTCAAAGTTCGGGACATCAGCATTTGTACATTTTAATTTGTTTGGATTATATATTTTACCATTTGAATATTCATTGTAATTTGGAGCTGTATTGGATGGACGAATATTTCTTTTAAGTAATGATATTTTTTGTCTATTTCAATATTACCAAGGTGGATAGGCTATAGCAGTGTGACCAGTATATTATAATCTAATAGGTCGGTAACCGCATTTAAATTCCGCCATTGCATCATCACTTCAAATAGAATTAGTCGGTTAAACCATGTGATTGAAAACAATTGACTAAACAGGTTGTTAACACTTTCAACTATCAATAGGGTCAAGCAACATTTTCGAAATGATAAGTTCATGTAAGCGTTAATTTTGTTACAGTTACGAAATTTTAGTGATATTGGTCCTAAAACATTAAACCGGTCATGATCTAATTTTTTGAATTATGTTTGCAGTTTTCTTTACATGCATTGTTTCATCGTATTCATTTTATATTAGAAAACTATAGCAGTTATATTAGAAAAGTATCGCATTCATGAATTTTTGATATTAAAAAATCATCGCTATGATTCAAAGACAAATATCGTATTGACATAATAAAATATAGCAGTATCTTGGACTTATAGGTGATTTTGGCTTAACAAACAATTGAATTCGTCTCAATTGCATTCCACTGAATTTGCTACATGATATTTATAGAATGTGTACATCTACAAATGATAAATCGTGCATTTATGTTTCATTTATTCAACAATTCAATTTTCTCGTTTAAATACACCTTGCTTGTTATTACATAAAATAATTAATGGAAATTATACACCAGACGTATGTCGTTTTAAATGTCGCCCTGTTTAAAGAAAAGAGTCATTACTTTATACCGAAAAATCGGCCTTTCTTCGTACAAACGCTTACATTTGTCTAAAATTTCCCACAATGCAACTCGTTGATATGAGACAATATCGTTCGCTGATATAAGAACAGTTTTTATTGAATCGCGTCTTCCATAGACTGATCATCGTGTAAGTCAATTAAACAGTTTTAATAATTCCATCAGTCTCTATGATTTGTCCAGTGGTTAGAAAAACTGCACAGTTACTATATCATTTTTTTAACAACTAAAAATATTATGTCAACATGTTTTAAGGCTACACAAAATAAATTCGTCCAGCTAATTAAACATGATAGTTACAATATCATAAGAACGGATATAGTTAAGTCTTGTTATAGTCTGACTAACACCTAGATATTGACCAAGCACTGTCAGATTACATCAGCCGTGGCGTTCATCACGTATGATTTATTATGCAGCTAGAACACTTCAAGTTGTCTTTATTCACTAAATTAAAGCCACACATAAAGTTTCTTGCAACGTCTATTAATTATCAAGTTACATTTTCCTAAATTTGGTTCGTTCATGGATGGATGAAAAGGTTTTTTTCTGTGCGCACATTTAAATTTTATATTTGGAGCCACTTTCGGCTACAGTATAACAAAACAGGGAATAGGTTGACAGCAAACTAGATTTTGTATTTTATGACCCTTCATTTTTTTTTAATTCTATGTCTATTTATCAAGATGTCTTGGACCATAGCTCCTCAAAGCCAAACATGTTATTGTCAATATCAAACTTCACAATTATTTTATCATAATGAACTGCATATACAAGTTTTAAAGGCATTGATTGAACAATTTATTCGTAAATGCACGACGACATGACAAAAAGAGCAATGTATCAGTATAACAAGAATCACTAATCTTTGACAGCAAAAGTGAAAGTTATCAATATTTAACTAAAACTTAATTTTTTCATCATTATAATAATATGCGTAGGTCAAATGGTTCATGAGTATTTAACGTAAACTACACAAAGTGCAGTTTTTCAATGGATCAAGGACCATAACTCTTGAACGGTTAAAATGAAAATCACCGATACTAAACTTTACTTACATTTTCTTAGTATCAGTTATAATCAGCATATCAAAATTTGAAAAGAATTGGTTAAACATTTCATGAGAATTTGCGCGGAAATTAAGTTAAGGTAGCATTTTGTAAATACAGCTGATTCACAAACCATTCCTTTTTTTAAGATATGTTTAAAATTCATATCTATGTGTTTTCCTTCTGGTTCCCAGATATTATCTCTATGTTTCATCTATTAGAGACACGTCTTATGAAATTGACTTTTTAAACACTGTTTTGATAGCGGACAAATTGAAATTTCAGGAAGAATTTTCAAAGAAAAAGAAGGGTTGTACTGAATAGTAGACGTATAATTTGAATGTCTTAAAAGTTCAAGACATGTAATCCATTTCTCTGATGTCTATTGTTCTTACAGTATATATTTTTTTAGGAATTCACTGACCACTGTTTTAATTTTATATAACTTAAGATATCACCAGCCCAGTATTCAGCACTTCTGTGTTGACATTAAAATCAATAATGTGGTCATTTTATAAATGTTTTGATTACAAAAGTTTGATTTTTTCAAAAAACCTCAGGATTTTTGTATCCCAGGAATGTTTAACCTTTGCCGTATTTTGTAGACGAAACGCGCGTATGGCGTACTAATTATAATCGTGGTGCCTTTGATAACTTTTTGTTATCAGGTTAAACTTTTAAATTACGATATGGTATCGTCTAAGAAACGAGAGACAATGAAAGGTTCGAACACACGCGGTTTTTTTAATAGTCAGTTATGTCTGCAGTCTATGCATGATACCACAAGGGCTGACATAAATCAGTTTTTAAATAAAACTCTTAAAGCGCATATCTGTCAATACATGTCAATAAACTGTATGTCTGACTGATTGTTTTCTAATAAAATATATAAACACTATAGAATCAAAGAATCGTATATATTACTTATTAGTACAATTCCTTGATAACACATTACACTTGTCACTTTTAATCATTTGATATCATAGCAAATGCTTACTTTTGGTTCTATTATAATTACAATGATATCATACTTTCAATTTATTTTTCTTTTATTGTTAATAAATGGTCCGAATATACATCAACATTGAACGGACTGTAATCTGAATAAAGTGGGATAAGGTATGACTGTAAAATGACTTCTTTGGCTGTAAAACCAGTCACAAAACGCAAAATTCTCACCTTTATATAGAAAATTGATATATTGTACCTTTAAGATCAAAACAATATGTTGGTCGAGAAAAAAATAAAAAATAAAAAAAATAATTCCTGGTCCTGGATTTGAACTTGACACTGTATATACCACAGTTATTTATTTCGGTATCAACGACTAGACGATCACGGTTATAAACAGTTAAATGGAAAATTAAAAAATTGACATAATTATATATTGTACATCTGTAGCAAGAGCAATTCTGCTTGGGATTCAAATGCGTACCACAAAAATTACTAATATCTTGACTGGTTGGCGATGGACGCCAAATGTAATTAGAATAATCTATCCTTAATGAAGGTGAAACAGTTTAAAAAAAATATGTTTAACTGTTCAAAATAGACCTTAAGCATACAATTTTATTTATTTAAATATCAACTGAAGCATCATGAAATGGTATTATTGTGGCATGTACGCTACGTTTATATATTAGTTTTATAAGTACGGCTGGATATTTTTGGATCATTTTATATGTGTTGTTTACGTTTTAAACCCCAAAATAAGGTAAATAGATTCTGTATTTAAAATAATCTATCCTTAATGAAGGTGAAACAGTTGAAACAAAATTCATGTAAAACTGTTCAAATAAGACCTTAAGCATACACTTTTATTTATTTCAATATCAACTGAGGCATCATTAAATGGTAGTGTTGTAGCATTTCTACTACATTTATATTTAGTTATAGTATGGCTGAATATTTTTGGATCATTTTATATGTGTTGTAATCAATTGTTTGTAACTTTTGGACTATTTTAAAACTCGGTCTATTTCTGAAATTTATTCTTACATACTTTTTATTATTTAACCCTGTATGCTAACATTACCTATGTAAAAATTTTAAATTGTTTGTATGTACATTGAATGACAAATATATTTGACATATAAAATGTTCTGACGTCAGACACGCAAATCAATGAATGTGTTTGTAGATAGATGTTTTTGTGTTCTGTTAAATTGTTCCTTTTAAAATTGTTACACGATGATGACTGCTGTACCCATATTTTGACTATTTTATTTATTGTGTCTGTTTAGTTAACGCATCATTGTAAATATAACGGAATTTGATGAGACTGTCATCAAAGTGAGAGGGTTAGCGCTAAAAAACCAGGTTTAATCCACCATTTTCTACATTTGAGAATGCCTGTACCAAGTCAGGAATATGACAGTTCTCGGCCATTCGTTTTTTATGTTTTTTGTCATTTGATTTTGTCATGTCATTATGGACTTTCCGAATTGATTTTCCTCTAAGTTCAGTATTTTTGTGGTTTTACTTTTTGCTAAATACTATGCATGTTAATTTCAAAGGTTTCAAATTTTGGTAATTTAAGTTTTTTAACTTCCCAAAAAAGATAAATAGATTCTGTATATTGATTAAATGTCTTTTTTAATAAATCATAAATACCACCATCTACATTTAATTTGATTTTAATAATTTGTGAAATTTTTAAAAAGGGGAGAAAAAATCCTTTAACTAAAGTTAAATTGAATTTGTGTTAACTTTAAAATAAATGTGAACCATATGAATTTAATAATTTCCAGATATTATAGAATAAAAAAGACAAAATACGAAATTATTTTTAATGAAATTCTGTTGATTCATTGTCAGACCATAAAACAGATAGTCGTTTTACTATAAATGGGTTAAGCTGGAGAATTGACAAGAAGTAGTAAACGAATCCACTACTTCTGATCAATTTTCTACTACATAAACAATGATATGTTTGATATAACCCTATGTTTAGACCTTTTGAAAAAAAAGAAAAGTGCAATTGTTTTTCAATTCCAGGATTTGATTTTCCCTAAGCTTCGTACTAAACATGACACAGGTTAAGTCGTAAAAGGAGTTCCTATGGAATATTGCATTGTCTATATTAACATAAGTGCAACCTACTGCGGGTGAAAAAAGATTTTGTAAAATATAACCAATAACATTGAGAATGTTTAAAAAAGAGTCTACAACCCGGCTAAGGAGTTAAAATCAGTTCAAGGCCATCAACGAGTCTTCAACAGAGCGAGGAAATCCCACAATCGAAGGCAAACTTCAGATGGTCTCTAATTGCAAATGTGAACTAATTCAGTGAAAATGCGCGTCACACTCTGAAACATATAATTTAACTGAAATTAAAAAATAAAACATAAACGGCTAACAAACCAGAGGCTCCTGTGCAAGTGCAAAAAAGAAGCGGGGTTAAACATGTTTCGTGAGATCTCAACCCTCGCCCTATACCTCTATCCAATTTAGAATAAGCATACACACAGCAATACGCACATTAAAACTCAGTTAAGAAAAGTCCGATGTCAGAATATGTAACAGGAGAAACTAAGCGAAATGACACTGATACATATATTAACCAGGACAACTTGCAGCTATATAGAAATGCCAGTTCAAGACCTCAATCAAACTGAATGAATGATTATATCTTCATCATATGAAAAGAACCATCGATCCTGACATATCATTAAAAAATACATTAGAAAATATAATCCATATAAAGCAAGCAACAGGTTTTAAGAGAAAAAATGTGTTTATTTCCGAAGCAATGACCTATGAAAAAAACTATATTAATTCCAAAATATGCTACCGTTAATGACCTGACAACAGTATCGTAACGATATGTCTTCTAAATAAGCCAGTTTTAAAGTTAGGTAAGCTTAATTTTGAGGTGATTGATGACATTTTTGTGCTTTGTCTAGTTTATTACTTACTACACAATATTGGGTGTGAAATATCTTAACATATTAGATATCTGCATGTTACTTTATATTTGCTATTGATGTCCTTATATATGTAACACTCAAAACGTGTCCCTCCCCCTTAACGTGTCCGATTCCCCCCAAACGTGTCCACATTACGACACTGAACTGCAAAACATGTCTAAATGTAAAAAGACGCCACATCATGTCATTTTTATAAACGCCTTAACATGTCCATATCAAGCTTTTTTTCTCTTTTACTGGAACTATCTTTCGTGTTCATATCATACATACATAATTTGTTGGTAATTGATTTTTTCTCAACGTACTTTACTCATTACATTTTTTTATTTAAAAAATAGTCAAATAGATGACTTTAGGCAGTAAATTCCTGGTCAATGTTTCCGTTTGGTGATGTTGAATGTAAATGTAAGCAGCTATGCTCAGTTAAATTGTTTATATAAAATACCCCGTGATGATGAATGTCTTATTCTCTATGCATAAAAACCTTTGTAGCATTTTAACTTTTCATTGTGCCATCAGTTGTATTTTGGAATCCAATTGTTTTCTTTATTTCCGCAACCTTTTTTTAAAAGGGCCTCTATAACATACCGGAGAAGATTGACGAAGTTTCTTACTGAAGTCATAAACAAATCGGTCTTTACTCGTTCTTAAATTTATTAGATGAAAACCCATGTAGTTTAATCCCTAATAACCGTAACGATTAATGCCCCCAATCCAAAATTCCCGGTATGATAATAGATCTTAAAATATTTGGCACTGAACGTTATATGTCTTGTTTGTGTGTATTTAGTGATTCTCGAAACCTAAAATTAGGTTAAGACAATGATAACCAGTTTTTAATTTGAAGAATTTTAAAATACCAGAACTGTTAAAAAAAAGGGGAGTCAATTTTGCTTAAAGTCCGCCGTGCAATATTCGGATTAATATAAAAGGCATCATTGGCGTTTATTAGTACAAAATTGTTCACTTGATTAAACGATTAATTCAACTGTCCTCAAATCATTGGTATGTTCGCTCCTAATGCGCATGACATACTTGCAACTGGACAATGATCATATTTCAATCAAAATTTGCAATTGTGAAAATCGTTAACAACTGTGATTGAACAAACTAATCATAATCAATGACCACTTCATCACCTGTGTCCCCCATCATAGAATTGCCGTCAACGTTATTGATGTCATTTAGGACATTCGTGTATAAGCGCTACCTCGACATCAGAGGATATGTTTATATTGTAACTCAAATTCTATTGAAAATGAAATGCACTTTCTTCTGGAATGCCCTCTTTACAATAACCTCAGAAGAGATATGACTGATTATATCAAAAAATACCCGAGTTAAGTTAATTAAAAAAGAATTGATCTTTTTACATGGATCATCAGTAATGAAGATACCAATTTTTTTTCTATTTTATGTGCATACCTTGATAAAGGCCTGCTACTTAGAAAATCAGAAAATTAGTAAAATACTATAATAGATCGCTAAATTATCTCCCGTTGACCACTGACCCTTTCCTCATGCATTTGAACTATTATGTATGATTCTTTAATCCCTCTGTAATGTTTATGTCATGTTGTTATCAATGTTATGCTCTTAATGGGCCCTTTAATTTGGAAAATAGAAATATTGTATAAAAGATGTGCGACGTTTTGGCATTTAACAGTGGACACGTTTCGGCGAATAACAATTATCGGACACATAAGGGAGTTATGAAATCGGACACGCTTGGGCAAACTTCAGTATTACGGACACTTTTGGGGGAATCGGACACATTTGGGGAAATTGGACACGTGATGGGCGAAGGACACGTTTGGGAGTGTTAAATATATACCGGTGATAACATTATGTAAATGTTTTGAATAGTTGGGAATATCGAAAACCCTGGTGTAATATAATTTCATTTATACCGAGAATTCTTTCTTTTAAATTTAAAACATTAATTCTTACATACACGAGCAAATAGAATAAGTTGAGATAAATAAACACCATAAAACTGTAACTAGGAAACGTCACCATCTGAAATGGATATCTACTTAGGAAATGAAATATGATATCTTTTATCGTATTTTTTTTTCCTTTTGGAGAACCTCAATGTAAACAAACATTAATTATATTATTTGCAACCTTATTAGCCGGAACAAAAGCAATCCTTAGCAGGTTTATCTTCAGAATAGTATTGAAATTAACCAAACATTCAGTTTTATAAATATGTCATCACGATTGAAAAAATCCTGGGTCTAAAATATAAAGACTCGGTTTACATTGTATCTGTGAAAATAACAAGTTTTTACTTTTTCTTCTTAATAAATGGTAGAATGGGTTATACTATGTAAAATATAGCTGATTCACAATCCATGCGTATTTTGAGGAGATGTTCAATGTTATTACATAAGTATTTAGAATTGTATTTTACCTACCATGATCACTGGTTCCAATAAATAATGTCCATCTTTCATCTTATCGAGACTCAACTTTTAAAACTTTACCGACAAAATACTTGTGAATAGTGAACAAAATGAATTTCAAAGTAGATTCAAAGTATAAGGTAGGATTGTACACTATCTTAGTATAATAATATTCTCTTAGATTATAACTATTGAAAATATTCGACAAATCCTTATGTTTTGACATTTGCAGCAAAATTTTAGTGGAAAAGAGCTTTTCATTTCATGATAGTATGTTTTAATTAATCATATGATGGAAGTTGCAGAGTTTTTGCCATAAAAGGAATTTGTAAAAATAATTGTCTTTATGTACAGGTGTGCAAATTAAAATGCCATCTTCCAATATATCAAGGACAATAACTCCTGAACAGTTAAATTGTCTATATTGAACTCGACCTCCATGTTTTCATATATATCGAAAACATTAATTGAAAAGCATAGGTTGGATGCTTCGTAAGTTATTGCACGGGAAACGACAACCGGAAAACCCCGTTTACAATGTCAGAAAAATATCACGTTTTTGTATTTGACACACAACTGATAACGGTCTCGTTTAGCCACACTGTTACCACTTTTATTTCTAAGCATTCATGCATAAATGTTGATATATTCTACATTGAACTCATATTGTAAACGTATCAGAATACATTAAAATCGATATAAATTGACTCTTTTCTTTGATTTTCAGATTGGCATGCATCATATACTTTTCGGGTGTGTCATTTTAGAAGACGAAATCAACCAAGGAAAAGCAGAAAAACTTTTAAAGGAAAAATTGAAGCGTATACAAAAGTAATTAGAAAATATTTTGTCTAGTATTTCACTAGAACATGTAGAAAGATCTGTATTAGTAATCAGATATGCTGGTTAATAATGAGATACATGCAACATAAATTAAAGGATCTATGTTAAAATAAAAGTGTTTACACATAAGTAGCACTAATTTTGGCGCTAAACTTACAAATATCAGTGTGTAGCTGTTTCTTAAAATTATCGATTTGTAAACAGACTAAACTTAACTGAAACAGTCACAATCCATGTTTTTAAATCATTTGAAACACTTTGCTCGTGTTTTTTTGAATTCCTATTGATAACTACTTGCTTATACTTGTCTAAATAAATTTACAATTAAATTTTTGATATAATATAGATTGTCGTTTCATTTTTGATTATGTGAATTTAATATTTTCATAGAGCCTTAACTGACAAAGCGATCAGCATTACAAGCTACATACATGAGGCTGATAAGCTAATAAACAAGCAAAAGAAGAAAGAGAACAGTCCTGGGTCAAAAGATAAAAGCCAAAAATGTACAGACAACCTTGCAGAACAAAATTTGAATCATGCTGAAAGACTTCTTTTGAATCATGGATATTTAAGGGATGCCATTAATACCGAAAACATTGCTTACCTTGAAAGTGGTCCAGTGAAAAAGATCCTAAGGAAAACCTTCTATGGTAAAGAAAAGATAAAACGACAAACGGTAAGCTCCAAAAAATATTAAATATGAATTTCATTCTCTGATGTATTTTTTCGCACTCTTTATAGTATGCATAATGCTTGAAAACAATTCAACGCAACACTGTTTAAAATGGAGAAAAGAGAGTCTCAAGGTAAACTCATTTTAAACGCTTAACACTGACACATATCGTGCATTATAAATTGGCTTAAGGACATACAGTTTTTTATCCCAAAATAGAAAAAATATTTTACGACAAATTGCAATAAAACTATTTTTCAACTTAGTAATTCAAATACGTAATAAAAAATAGACCTCAATGTGCTACTTTAAGAGATAAAAGGTGTAGAAATTTTAGACATTTACCAAAAAGGTCCTTCTTTTTTTTGTATTTTTATCTCTGGGTGGGATAAACGCACAGAACTTTTTTTTCATTCCAACAGATAAACACGAGCGGATTTTGTTAAACACATTTTGAGTTCACATGCATATGATTTAAACATGAACAACAATTATTTCAATTAATTTAAAACAAAGTTTCAGGATTTTAGAAAAAACGGTATATCTTACAAATTTCCAAAAAAAATTAGTGTTGACATTTTCATTGGAAAATTGATACAAATAATTTTCATACGTAATTAGATATAGGAAGATGTGGTGTGAGTGCCAATGAGACAACTCTCCATACAAATAACAATTTAAAAAGTAAACCATTATAGGTTAAAGTACGGCCTTCAACACGGAGCCTTAGCTCACACCGAACAACAAGCTATAAAGGGCCCCAAAATTACTAGTGTAAAACCATTCAAACGGGAAAACCAACGGTCTAATGCCATTTTAAAAGAGGTTTCCATGTACTGTTTTTAAGGTAAGTCAATTGAATCATAAAGAACAGTCGAAATATGCATGTTTCCTGATATGTTACAGTTTGACGTTAGCAACGTCAATTATACCCCACCTGTTACGGTATCGTTTGCCCTTTATTTCAATATTCAACAGAAAAATTCAGGTAGGCAACACATTAATATTTTTCTTCAGAGAGTAAACAAATGTGGAAATGGAAACAAATTGAACATGACCTACAAAATCATGCAATTGAAATTGTTGAGAAGATATTACGAATTTTAAAAATAGAATAAAGGTACATATATAAACACATATGTGTGAATAGTCAAGCACAGAACATGAGTGATAAGTAATCTCATCATCAATATGAAGTATATTATTATATAGTTTAGCAAATGCCACGATAGAAGAAAGTCAATACAATATTTTACTTTCCTTTCAAATAATGAGAATAAAATGCAAATATTATGGTTGGAAGAAAGATCGTTAGCATAAATCATCAAAGATAACATGCAATAATGTGTAAGGCCAAATTGCGTTTCTTTTTACTTTTTATATAACTCATCAATTGAACTCAAATGAAAACACATGGAACGCTATAATCATGCATGACATTAAAGATCATTTCCAAACATTGTGGCAAATATGACTTAGACTTCTTGTGTCTTGAGTAGAACAATCAGAGTGTTTTCAAAAATATTAAATGAACATTTGTAGGGTAATACATGCCAACATAAAGTGCTGACTACTAAACTGGTAATAAACAAATTTTCACAAGCTGGGGAATAGACCCAATGGTTGTAAAAACTAACTGAACGTTAACACCAAACTACGCACTAGTTATTTACTGTAAGCGTGCAGCAACATGTACTTATAGTGTGTGTTGCTGCTTATGATTTTCATGATAACATTCTTTTCATTTAAACATAATAATGGAGATGTTTGAATATACGCGCACATTGATATAAGTATATTTCATTGTAATTAATATGTCATTTGAATTCTATTTGTAGACCTTATGCTTTGTAGTACTTGCTGCTGTCCATATGATTGTGTTGCCTTTACTAATGATCAACATGGAGGCACGACCTTTACATTGGTGAGGATATTGTTTTCATCTAACTCAATGCTTTATAATAAATATACGTTCAAAACACTATCAACATCGATTACCCTAAAAAAAAGATAGGTGTTTAACATGTAAATCTTAGCATCATTGTATTATATAGTTACTTTGGAATTTTTTGTTATTATATTTTTTTATTTATGTAACACCTTTGAATGTCAGCTCATAAATTTCACGGATGGGAAGATTAAGATTTTGATTTTTCGAGGATTGTTACGGATGAAATCTTACGCAATGAACCATTACCCTTTGATTTGATGCATAAATTCGCATAATTGTATTGTGATAAAAAAGACAAGCAGGGATTGTTGAACTTTTTGAAACAACACAAAGCTTATTTCCCTAACTTAAAAACTATGACATATTAGCGTCTGTCGGGTTTTTGTGTAGTACAATAAGAATTCAGAATTTTAGGGACGTTAATCATAATTCCTGTTTATTGAGATATTTAAAACCTTAAACGTGTAGGAATACTGACAGTATTGTTTTAGTATTAGAGAGTTGGTGACTTGATGTAAACCAAACACATGTGCTTCACTTTTTCTTTTAGTCATCGAAGTCCTTGTTTTCCACCTTTCTTGACCTTTCGTTCTAGTTAGCTGTTGTTTGGAATACTCTTAAACAACAATAGTAAACATTCTTGATATCAAATTAATGATAACCTTGCTTAAAAATACATCAAGTAATCATTCATGCCATAATTGCTATCCTATATTAGTTTTTACCAGAGTTTCTACTACTATGATTGTTTCCTTTGAATAATAACATTAAAACCTATTTATTTCATCATTTTTGACATAAGAAAATGTCTGGACCAAGTCAGGAAGATAACAGTTGTTAACCATTCTTTAAATGATTTTGAGCTTTTGATTTTGCTCTTTGATTAGGTATTTTCTCGTTGAATTTTCCTCGGAGTTTAGTAATTGTGAGATTTTTCTGTTTCTTAGAATAAATAAATTTACACAACGTTTCTATTTGAAAATATAAGATTTCAATACAAAATGTAAAAGCAGATCAAGAAGTCAGATCATATATGTTTATGGTGTTTTTTCCATTAACATTCTTAACTTTTTTGATTAGGTTCCATTAAAATATTCCCAAGAATCATAAGATAAAGAAACAATAGACACGACCACCTCCATTTCATTTTTAGCCTTTAACCAGAATTTGACAAATGCGATCAGCTTAGTACAAGAATTTATGACAACTGAGACGGGTTTAAATTCCGAAATCTAAATGTTTTTCACCGTAGCAGCAATATACCAATTTTTCCTGTTAATGAAATTAACATTTTTAACTCACTTGATATTCAGAAGGTTACAGCTGGTACTCATATATAAAACATCAGCAGGGTCTATTTATATGCATCTGGTGAATTGAGCTTTTTCAACTGATTTTTATAGTTTGTTCTTAAATTGTACCGTTACATCACTGTCCTCAAGAACATGTAGGGGAAGAGTTGAGTGGTCACACAAATGTTTAATCCCGCCTCATCATTTTTGAGTCTGTCCCTAGTTAGGAGTCTGTTATTTAGTGGTTGTCGTTGATTCAGATCTGTCATATGTGATATTTTCTCTTTTTTGAAATAGTTATATGGTTTTATAGTAGTTAAGATTATGACCCAATGTTGACTGATGTGCCCCAATCTTGCCAATTGTACCTATCACGTCTGTTTGTTTTGCTCAGACTTACTCATCATTGTAATGCAATTCTATACGGATGTCGTACATACAAGTGAGAAGTTTAGCTGATTGGGTTACGATTATGCAGCAGTTGAAACGAATGAAAGTCGGACTATTTGCTATTATCAAATGTCAATCTCTAGACTTAAATAAGTGTGTATGTTGTTGCGCAGTGTTACTAAAATAAAATGACTATTTTGTCTATCAATCTATTTGGTCAGAGTTTATCTTCTTTCGAAAGATGGAATTAGTTAATCTAGAATCTGCAATTACAGTCAGTATTTGTATGTTTGTTGGTTTATGGTTATTTCTAGCAATAATTCTTAAGTCGTTCTTCATATAGTAGACAATCTCTGACGCCCTGTGTTTTTAATTAAAAAACTTATACCAGAGCTCTTGTTTCTTATGGAAATTAAAGGGCCACTAGATACGGGATACATACAAAACATTGTTCAAATCATAAATGAAAGTAAAAGAATGAAAATAATAATAATTCGTCAATAGCAGCCATTAGGTTCAATTTTGTCAAAATAAGATAAGAGACATCGATGTTGCATTATTCACTTGCGAGTAAATAATTTGACCTCATTGCAACCGTATTCCTGTGAACTTTAATTTAACCCCTTAGCTAGAAACAGATTAGCATGATTGACGCGGGTTTGATTATTAACAGAAACGGATGTCAACATTGAAATAATTGCAACAAAAGTAAAGTATTTGATTTACTGATGCGACTAATAACACATGATTCTTATACAGGTTTAATCGAAAATTAACTTAATTTGTTAAACTTTAAAATTGAAATCAAACAGTCAGAAAAATCCATTTGTAAAAAAAATCATATATCTTTTGTATATTTAGGCTTATGTTTATCATATTTATATCGTGTTGTGTGACCGTTGGTTGTTTTATATATCTTTTCGATAGGTAATTAGATGGCTTCTAGACTAAAATACACACGAAACGAAGCTACATATCATAGAGCCAATGCCCTGTCAGTTGTTTATTTTAGACTATTAATAATTTGAATTAATGTTTTACAATGTTATAAATTGCATATAAGAATTTGAGTAAAATCGTTGGACATGAGTTTGACAGCTATTGCCCCTTTTGATATACCTTGTTGTTCTGTTATACTGTCCCAGGGAAGGGGAGGGTAGGGATCCCGCTTACATGTTTAACCCCGCCACATTCTGTATGTATGTGCCTGTCCCGAATCAGAAGCCTGTAATTCAGTGGTTGTCGTTTGTTTATGTGTTACAAATTTGTTTTTTGTTCATTTTTTGTACATAAGTAATGTCGTTAGTTTTCTAGTTTCACTTTTTCACATTGTCATTTCGGAGGCCTTTTATAGCTGACTCTGCGGTATAGGCTTTGCTCAATGTTGAAGGTCGTACGGTGACATATTGTTGTTTATTTCTGTGTCAATTAAATCTCTTGGGAGAGTTGTCTAATTGATAATCATGCCACATTTTCTTTTTATATATATATTTGTACATGTAAAAAAATCAAAGCTATCATAACCATATATTAAGGATTTCTTTTATTTATATTTTTGTTTTCGTTTTAACAACAAAATTATTTTGATATGAACTAATTACAGGTTTTACAAGAAGTATAAGTTGCATTACATGAAAGTATACATACATATGGTAAGCTATTTTAAGTGTGACATATTGTGTTTAAATTTAAAACAAAAATGTTTAACACAATGACGGTTATTGCTCCTTACAGATCCATTATTAGATAGTCCATTTATGCAGTTACTACAAAAACTAAATACATTAGAAATTTCCATGGATGCTATACACGTATGTCTACTAAAATACACAATAAAATCACAGATAAGACCAGTTCAATTAATTTAGATTTTGAAATGTGCTATTATTATAAGTAATCAAACCGCTTTGTAGCGTTGGTATGATTGTTATGATAAACTGTTATAAAAGATAAAATCACAATTATAGTACTTTATTTAAGTAATAGGAAACATATCATCATAGTTCATAAATACAAAGACGTGTAATGTCCAATAATTATCAAAGGTACCAGCTTTATAATTTAATACGCACGATGCGCGTTTCGTCTACATAAGACTCATCAGTGACGGTCATCTCAAAATAGTCATAAGGCCAAACAAGTACAAAGTTGAAGAGCATTGAGGACTCATAATTCAAACACGTTGTGCCGAATTAGGCTAAGGTAATCTTTGCCTGGTATAAGAACATCCTTAGTATTTTGAAAAAAAAATGTAAACAGTAAATTTGTAAAAATGACCATATAATTGACACGATTGATATTTATGTCAACACCAAAGTGCTGACTACTGGGTTGGTGATACCCTCGGGGACGAAACATCCACCAGCAGTGGAATCGACACAGTGGTGTAAATCGTTATCAAAGGTTGCAGGCTTATTTGACAATCATACCAAATCTTATTTTTCATATCGTTGGAAATCATACCACAGGTTCTTTTTATATCATTTAAGGTAATTAGGCAACAGTCATACTTTCTTTACACTAATTATTTATTGTGTCCATTTTATTTTGTTTATTTTTGCAACAGCTTGGATTCTTAGCTCTCCTTATTGCATATGCAAACATGTTGCTGTTTGACTACAGAGTTGATGGTATCACCTACACTGACTATTTCATCATGCTGTGGATGGCAAGCTTTTTTGTGGATGAAACTAATCAGGTGAAACATGATGAAAAAGTATATTCAGTCGTTAATAGGAAATTATCATATCCATATGCTTAATTAAACCTTTGTTTGAAATCAGATGACTCGGTTAATAGATACGCATTATTGACCTTTGACTTCAACAAAATTTATCATACTTACAAAATGATATTATTTGAAGATGTTTAAAACTTATTTGACATGTTTGAAAAATGGCAACAAAATGGAATGATGGAATGTTTCATTAGACATTGGATTTGGTACATTTGTCATATTAGGATACTCAGTTTCCACTAATCGGGTTTCTGATACCTTTTTTTATCGTATGAAGATGCCACCAAAAAGAAATGAAAATAAACTATCCGTATACGTGTATTTCCTGTATTGGTTCCTGCAAAAATTACGGTGCCATTTAAAGAACATTTTCGACTTACTTAGCCATCACAAATTGGTTTTCCGATCAAATGTGTCAGTGTCGTAAATAACAGTTAAGACGTGTGTTTTCGCGGTCATAGATCTTCGAATAAAAATATTATCAGGTTATTGATTTTACTGATTGTGTCCTATTCCCTAATTGTAACATTTAGACTGTAGTTGTGTGATAATGGCAAATGTCTATGAACATCAGAGGATGCTTGCCATGTTACCCCGCCCATTACCGCACCTTTTGGAGTTCAAACGAATATTTTAGTCTTTTGTTTGGAACACTGATTTGTCCCTTTTATACCGAATTACGAAATTCCAACAGCGTGAACTGTTGTTTCCAAAAAATATCTGTCCAAATTATATCTTTCGTAACGCAGCGCCTATAATTAAAATGTATCTTTATCATTGGTTATATCCTATTAATACTTTTTGTAGCTTTCCAATAAAAAGACGCATTATTATTTTGCTTCAGATTATTGTTGCGGTTATCAGGGGTAAATGGAATAACTATTCTATTGATTGGTGGAACCTTTTAGATTGGTTAATGATTGTACTATATGCGACAGGGATGCTTCTGAAAACCGGCGAAGGATCAGGTTTTCAGATTACTTCAAAACTATTTTTAGTTGTTACATTTACAGCCCTATGCACACGACTACTACATTTGACCTGTATGACAGAGTTTCTAGGACGAAAGTTAGTGATCAATCGAAAAATGGTATGTTGTATTTCACACATTACATCGAATCAGGATAAGAACAGGGAGCAGTATTTGATTCAATTTGACAAAATTGATTCTTATTTATCATTGCAACCATCCTTAATTGCTATAAATGAAATATAAATACCAATGAACCCATGGTAAAAATTATTCTAGTATGGTAATTTCAAAGTGAACAAAATAGCAAATATATATATATGTAATATAAACGTAAAACACTAAAGTAAAAATGTCAATGTTCCATGCATTCCACTTTTTTTATGTGTCCAATGTCAACAACTAATAAAATAATAATGTTGAGTTCGATCTTTGAATAACGGCTATAGTGGTTTACCGTTGTTCAAAAGTCATACATCGATTGAGAGAAAACAAACCCGAGAAACACACTAAAACCGAGGGAAACACATCGGCTATTAGAGGTAAACAACGAAACAACTACAAAAACACTGATTAAAAGTAAAAATACAAAAATACTGAACTCCGAGGAAAATTTAAAACAGAATGTCCTTAATCAAATGGCAAAATCAAAAGATAAACTCATCAAACGAATGGATAACAACTGTCATATTCCAGACTTGGTACGGGCATTTTCTTATGTTGAAAATCGTGGATTGCACCTGGTTGTTTAGCTAGCTAAACCTCTCAATTGTAGTGAAACCAAAACAAAACGACAATGCAGCATACATATAAACGAACTATAATTTCCATGTTCCTGACTTGGTACAGGCATTTAAAAAATGACTGTGTATCAATATATTATTACAATGTTAACTATAGAGTGTTATTATGCAATGTTTGTAAATACTTAATATTTCCAAGGGCATTACTATTTGGAAAATAGTTGATCACCACTGATTTTCAAACTCGGATGGTAGATAGCGTTTCTTTAACTCTTATATGAGATTGGTTACAATGTGAAAGGAATTGTACACACGAGAGTGCGTAAACTACAATATTTCTTATCATTATTATTTCTTTGGCACATAATTTTTTTTTTTAATTTTATCGGCACGGATTTTTTAAACTTTAATAAAAGTGTGATAAGAATCTGGCAATAATTGTACCCGTCAACCCGCTAACAAAAAGGTAGCCGAACAATACCAAGCGAACATTCAAATGCATAAGTCCAAAAATAAACTGACAACGCATTGGCTAGAAAAGGAAAAGAAAAACCGACAAACCGACAAACGCATTACTTAAAAAATACAACGTAAAACAAACGATTTTTTCAGATGCTCTGGAAGTAAAAACAAATCCTGCTTCACAACTGGAACCTTTAGTTTCGCTAATGGAAGTATTACGCCACGGAATAGGTCTAATTGGTCAGATCACATTCGAGAAAATAGGGACATAAAATATTTTTTTCAATTAATATGATAGTTGATCGGCACTGATTTTCGATCTTAATTAGAAATTGCTATCAGAACAACACTGTAAAGACCATTCAAATTGTTTTTGAATCACAGTTTATTATGTCTTTGATACTCAACACAGAACAACTCCATGTAATGATATATTGAAATTCGGGACAGCCAGTAGAACGGTGTTCCTACTTTCGCATTAGGAAATAGAAAATGCATTTAATTTCTTTTTATTGCACTGTTTCAATTTTCAGATTAAAGATACATCTGCTTTTATGATAATTATTACAATTATAATGTTGTGGTACAGCGTTTCATTTTATGCACTATTATATCCGAATTCGGAGTTCAGCTCGAAACAGATGGAAAAGATTCTTAGAAATGGTTATTGGATGTTATTTGGAGACCTAAATATTGATGGTTAGTATTGAATTAAAGTTTACCAATCTTCGGCGCAGAGATCACAACTACGTAATACTTCAATCAATAGTTCATCAGAAAATCCTTAAAATTTCATAAATTGCAATTTATGAAAACGCATCACACTACTTGGTTCTATGAAGCTATTAGGTGTACTGTAATGTTATAGCTCGCAAATTGTTCGTCTGACATAATCAAATACGTCTGAAAAATGAACCTGCATGGAATAATTCTATGCCGTTTAGATGGAAGTCTCACATTGCTTAGTTTTATTCCTGATTATGATATTCAGGTATAATACATCTGGGTTTTTTATGTGCGTCCTCTTTGTTTAGTACTTTATGTAGCCCTTTAATATTTTCTATTCGAGCGTCACTGATGCGTCTTTTGTAGACGAAACGCTTAATTGGCGCTAATACTAAATTTCAATCATGGTATCTATGATTAAGATAACTATCGCTACCTGGATTTGTACCTTTTCAAATCACATTTCACATTATTGATTTGAACCAGATTCAGAAGTTCACTGAAAATGTTACTATGAAATTGTGAGCAGATGCACGTATGATATTTATTGACATATATTGTCAATCAGATTAAAATACATATCCTTCAATCAAGCTTTCATTAAACGTATCTGTAAACCTCCATTCTATTTGTTTCTGTTTTAAAGACTCTGGTTTTGTCTGAATATGAAGTCTAATCTTTCATAGGATGATTTGAAAATTACCAGAACAGCAAATGAAACGGAATGTTGCAATATCTTAAACAGATTTACATATATTTACGTAAAAAATGTATACATTGTCTATGTATCCTCATTTTTTCCTCATGTAGCATCTTTAAATATCGCAACTTATGCTTGCAACTTATATATATACTATAAATACAAACTACATATGTGCTGCTATACTATGATAAATACTAAGTACTTTTGTTTCTCTTATCATCGATACCAGTATTAAAATCTGTGATGAGTAACAAATTGTGTGAGTCTAGAAACTACATTTTTCGAAGTCTTCTGAGTTTTTGTTGAAGACCATCCTGTAACTTTTACTTTTCATCTTCCTTTTCTTTGATATCTGTTTTTTTTCTTTTCATTTTTCATAATGTTTGAACTTATATTTATTAACTTATCTATTTGTTATGCATTTATTCCTGTTCATACATTTCAGCGACTGACTTGGAATGTTCACACAACAAAACTATATATGACAGGGGTATTTTACAGCGTTGTCCTTCAGACCTTGGTGTATACGTAACACCTTACCTAAAGGCGTTCTATGGACTGCTAGCTGTGGTATTACTACTTAATTTACTTATAGCTATGTACAGGTAAAAATATATTTGATAAGCTAATTATTTTATAAAAAGTCAGCTAAAAAAAATGTATATTAAATTCAATTGTGAAAAATCTAAATTATGACAAGGAAAGACATATCCTTATATATAATTTGCTATATTTTTTTTTTAAAATGTGACAATAGAAACTCACAAATCGAAGTGACACGCGAATAACACAATCTGTAGTCATTTTTAAAAAAGTATGTAAGTTTAAGATTTAGATTTTTTTTAATTTCTTTCGTCCTTTTTACTCATAAAAGTTACTATGCCGACAATAACTTGTTCTTTTAGCCACATAACGCTATAAAAAATCAATGTCGTATTTACAACCAGTGGATCGATGCCACTGCTGGTGTAGTTTATATTCCCATTTGACATAAATTTTCATTGATATGGTTATAACTATAAATTAACTGTTTACAAAATTTTTAATTTTGAAATATGAAGTCTTTTCTACCTCGGGAATAGATTATCTTTGCTGTATTTGACAACACTTTTAGGAATGTTTGGTTCTCAATACTCGTAAAATTCGTACTTTATTTGGCCTTTTTTAACACTTTTTGATTTGAGGGTCACTGTTGAATCTTATGTAGACAAAACGAGCGTCTAGCGCTAACATAAAGTTTCAACCTTGATATCTATGACTAGTTAGTTATACAACTTTATTACTTAATGTAAATATGTATAATTATTTGTTTCCTCCTGAATTGGACAAAAACAATGATAAGATCAAATGTCTTTCATAAATGTATTATTCTATATTGCATGCAGCGATGATTTAATTAGATTTAAGTGTTCAAGAACACATATTTTCATATGTTTCACTCAGAATTTTTATTTAATGTTCATGATGTGAATGGCATCTGTTAGAATTTGTTGAACAACATAGTATTTTTCATTGTATAATTATTGAAACTTGCCATTGAATAAATAAAAGCAACAGTAGTATACCGCTATTCAAAATTCATAAATCGATTGAGACAAAAAACCAAATCCAGGCTACAAACTTAAACTGAGTGAAACGCATCAATATTAAGAGGAAAACTCCGACACAACAGAAACAAAACATTAAAATGTAACACACACAGAAACGAACTATAATCACTGAATTAGTATATCGTTGTTTAGGGGCCAGCTGAAGGACGCCTCCGGGTGTGGGAATTTCTCGCTACATTGAAGACCGGTTGGTGACCTTCTGCTGTTGTTTTTTTTTTCTATGGTCGGGTTGTTGTCTCTTTGGCACATTCCTCATTTCAATTCTCAATTTTATAATATAACAATGACCATTTCCCTGACTTGGTACAGGACATTTAAGAAAACAATGGTGGGTTGAACCTGGCTTTTTATACAAAAATCAATGATTGTACGCTCAGTATGATACAGTGTCTGTTTCCTAACAATAATGCATCTATAGTTAAATACGTTTGAATATGACTGCAGGACATATTGCCTTTTATTTACCTTAGCTCGCTGACTACTTTGCAAAAGTTATACATTGCTTACGGAAATTAATACACTTCAGTTTGTAACTTATACTTGTCATGTTTAGACAAATTATAATTATTATAGTTATTGGTCCTAAAGAGAGTGCTTTACTCTTTATAATTTAAAAGCTAACTAGTGCAATGAAAGACATATGACCTATGGAAATGAAATATAAGCTGTACAATTTATTTCTAAAATGCTTGGGAAAAAAGTACAATTATAAATAGCATTACAGTACCAATTTATCTGTATCAGATGTGCATCTCGGAAATCAATGTCTCTTCTGTGATGCTCGAGGCAAAAATGTTTGAAAATTTAATTAAAAGAAAAAAATGACTGCAACTTATGTCCACCTTTTCAGGTTTTTTTTGTTTTGTTTCAATTAATAGCCATTTGATTACTTCGTGTAGTTCTCATTCATCTGCCACCATCAATATCGTTGGTGGTACCATAATTCTCTTTGGAATTCGCACACCTGTGAACAAAAAATTTGCTATACAGTTTTCCAATTTTGCCAAAAAAGAAAGATATATGATTATTATATACTGGTATATATGCTTGTTTAAAGCATGCCCCTCTTTAATTTTTTTTAAATGCTCGATACGTGTGTGTACAAGTACAAGGAAATACTTTGAATGGATATATACATCGTTGAAACAATTCGATGTTTTTCTTTTTTAGTGACACGTATACGAAAGTACAGCAAAATGCGAACTTAAGCTGGTTACAGATGCAAATTGATTTATTTGAGGAATATAGAATCAAAACAGTGTTTCCAAAACATCTTCAGTTACTTGCATTACCAGGATCAATATTAGCAATTCTCTGGTTTTGTTATTCTTTTTTGCGTAACAAATATAAAAGTAGGCAACCAGATACTCCGGAGACCCCAGCAAATGACGACAGTCCAGAAATTAACGACCATCCAGTGTTTGTAAGAGGTATGATGTCAAATATATATATTTAAAACAAAAAACTCACTAGTCATCTTATTTATGATAAAATGTTAGGTCTACACATTGTAACGCAGATATCTTTTTATTCATTAAATTTTGTTTTATTATCTTTTTCTGGGCTGAAATATGTTATATACAGAGAGACAAGTGTGGTTTTAGCCTGCTTCACATTCTATTTAAACAAAGATTCGTATTCCTGTTATTTCATCTTTTTACTGCACTTCATTCATAACATGTTAAGTATCGATTAAGTTATATTAGTTATACATTTTCTTTCAATATAATTCCTGATAATTTTATATCTTAAAGATAAATAATTCTTTTTCAAGTATTCGTTGCTAAACAATATATGAAACTGTTTCAGTTTTTCTCTATGATACCAATTATGATATCAAGCCATCATCGACTGACGAAGCAGAAAAGGAAGGTGTATATAGAGCATGTGAAGACGAAGGGTAAATTTATAGTTTAATTTATCAATAATCAAGCAGCTTTTACGTAAAAAAAATTTAGTAAACACTCGAAATACATTTTTGAAGACAAATCTGTTTCTGAATGCAACGTCATTTAAAAAAGTTTATAAAATAACGTAAATCTAGTCAACAGTATGTTAATGAGTACCACCGAATTAGACATATCACCGGGTATGTACCTACATGCGCTTAACAATGGATGCAAAATAAGGAACAGGTTCTGCTATCCCTACTGGAGCACCTTATACCATCCTCAATATTTGGTTGGGTTCATATTACTCATGTTGCTTAGTGTTTTGTGTTTTATGTTGTTTTGTGTACTATTATTTGTTTGTCTTTTTTCCGACGTAGTCGGTATAATTTCTGTTTGTGCCCTTTGAACTTAAGGACGCTTAACTATGGCAACATAATACGCATGCTCGAAAATCCTTTCTGTAATTGGACAAAATGCTGTCATGGTGGGTGATTTGGTTGTGTTTGAAAAAACGTCTCGTTAATTATATCGTGATGGAAAGCAAGTGATAAACTATAAATATTTGAACTAGATCTTACAAAGATTTATATTTTTATTAAAATAATTGTTTCTCCAATAGCTCTGTTCATCCGTGACAGCTGTTTATTCGGGACAATTATATAATTTTTAATGTAAACTTTGTTGTACGAACGTACATGACTTTAAGAACTCACCTACGCATGTGAGATTTCCGCGGGGTTTTTGGTGAATGTAAACAGAAAGATACGAGGACAGAGAATACTGAACACAATCAGAGAAAACGTTATTTAAATGGTATCTTTGTGCTTCTGAAGGTTATCGAAATGATAGTTTTAAACATATACTCAAATTTAAATACGTCGAATATCTTTTGTCCCTTTGGTATACGTTGCCTCTCTTTTAAAGATGTTTAGATTTCATTGATCATTTTTAGAGATATATCAGGTTCACAAGCACAATGTAATTATAGAAGGAGATCGTATACTACAAAAGAAGCGACAGGCTCACTATTTCCCGCTTTGACAATAGAGTTCATAACTTCACGCTTAGTCAAACTTTCACAATCGAAAATACAGATACATGTACATTCACGAGAAAATACAAAATGAGACGTTAATTCTGGTATATAAGGCTCTTGCTTGTTTGTGGTACAGACAAGTCGCATTTGCCAATATATTTATGTTTTTGACCGCAAAACCTACGTAAAGACGATTTTTGCAATTCTTTCCTAAACTCCTGTTGAAGCAGTTTCCCTGTGACATCCCTGCTTTGATAGTTTATAAAATATACACGAGACTAACGTATCAAATGAGATTTAATATCAACTCGTATGAAAATGGTGTCATGAAGTTTAATTTTGCTTGGTCTTCTACAAATCGAAATAAATCATTTTTAAATCGAAGCAAAACGCAAGTCGTCTATAATAGAAAAAATCTATATACATGATGTACATTGTAGCTATGGGAAAATAGAGAAAACGTACATCAAATCTTTATGCGGTTAAAAATGCATACAGTTATTAACATATGCTATCCTCAACCAATTTTGAGGCATATTTCCTTCAAATCGTCATCTATTAGTTTGTTGTTTACATATTAACGGCTTATATAAAAAAATGTTTTTTTTTTATTAAAAAGAAAGAACTAATGAAATTGACCGTTAATTGTTTACACGATATCGGATTATATTATTCCATTTGTTTATCTTTCTAATAAAATGCTTTGTTTTTTTTATCAAAATATATAATGCTTTATATTTGAATCAATTTCAGAAAAATAGATCTCTCCGATAGTGACGCAATTACGGTAAACATTTATATTAACTATACATTAGTAGGAGGGGATTGTTGTAACAAACATTACGTATATGTAAAACAAATTGTATAAGAACGTTCTTAACAAATATGTGTCATATGTTCAAATATTATTCGACAACCAATCTTAAAATTTTGTAATGCTATTTAAACTAGACTCTTAAAAAGATTCATTGTCTTTAACTCATCAGGAGCTTGTAATTCAGTGGTTCGGTCATGTGTTGCTGTGTGATGTTTATCTGTTTTTTTTATTATGTTATAGTAAAATTATGCCGTAGGTTTCTCGTTTGAATTGTTTACATTAAAATTTTGTCATTTCGGTGCATTTTATACTGACTATTCGGTATGGACTTTACTCATTGTTGAAGGCCGTAGTTTGACCTACGATTGATAATTTCAGTGTCATTTTAGTCTATAGTTGCAATAATAACACATCTTCATGGTTTTTTTTAACATTTGCAGTTCGGGCAATAGCATTTGAATTCCCTCAGTTTTCGTAAATCACTCGTGAAATATACTGGGTTTTTATATTTTAAACAAAGTAGAATCTTATCAAAAGCTAAACATTCTAAATGCCAAATACGACTTATAAAATTATTAATTTCATCATCATGTTAATATATCTTCAAATGGTATCTACGTTATTTCAACGATAAAATTATAAAAAAATAGAACAAAAAGCACTGCAGCTGATGGCAAATATAAGTTATGAATAGGAAAACCTCACTTTTGTGTAGAGAATAAATATTATTGATATTCATAGTAACTTGGAGTAATTTTCCTTTGAAATGTTTACAAAACACTTACTAGATGATGCTCAAAATTCGAAAAACACTGCAAAGTGTATTACGAAGAATGTGTTAATCACAAACGACTGCATGTTACTGAAAACACTTGTTTCAATTATAACACATTTAGTCGTAATCTTCTTGAACTTTTATCTTGTGAATTTATCATGTGCCTACCATCCTACGAGTAAACGTGATAACTACTCTGTTTGTGGATGCTTGTATTACCTGTATCAGTCATTTTAAGAAATTATCGTTGTGCATTTGTGATCGTACGATTGTTTAACATAAGTATAATGTGTTGTAGGATTGTGTGCCTATTTCGGTGAATTCAGGACAATGTGTTGTTTTTAAATTAGATGAATGTCTGCAGCCAGTTTTTAATCTTCTTTAATTATTCTGTATAAACTAAGTTTTGTTTGGAGAATACTTGATTTACATTTCCGACCCTTCATATCAGGACAAAAAAGTCAAATATCTAAGTTAATCTGTCATGTCTGTGTTACCCTTTCAGACATTGAACCGACTGAAAACGATAGAAGATGCATTACAAGACATGGTATGTATATCAATCAATTCAATGGTATTTTCAACTAGATGTATTTCAATTTGTAACAATTATTATTAGTTTACTTTTCAAAAACATGTGGTGGTGTCTAGTTTTTTTGGGTTAGTACTGTCATCTTGAAATATAAAACACAAAATAGAAACTCCGGAGGACGATGCAGATACTACTCAATAATAGAGTGATGTACAATATGTTCACGTAAATCCAAAGATAATTCTAAAACTATTTCTGATCTGTTTTTCGGATTTGTATTTGCCTGTCGTCTTTTAACCTAATGCGGGTATTCAAGGTGTACGTTAAGAAAACAA
>CM034359.1:42781941-42865013 GCA_019925275.1 Mytilus edulis | reverse complement strand
TTTTGGTCTCTTGTACACAGTTGTCTCATTGGCAAACATACCACATCTTCTTTTTTTATATTGACTTATAAGTGTGTTCATGCAAACCTTGTAAAACACAGACGACTAAAGATTGGGCAAAGCAAAACAAACTTGAGAAGGAACAATCAATACAATCGTATTGACTGATGCGATAATATCGATTAATTGATTGTACATTTTGTAGCTAAGCTTTATAATCAACCCAATTGGCTATTTCGTGGTTTTTATTAGTGTAGGAAGTCAAAGTGCATAATTTTATTGTATAATGGACTCTCATCCATGTATAAATTTCAATATAAAGGATGAGAGTCATTATAGTATTGGAAATGAGACTCCAGAGGATTTAATTATAGCATTAATTTCCCTATGTGCAACGAGGCATCTCAGTCAAAAGAGGTCAAAATCCTTGACCTATGAGTATGAGTAGCTATACCTTGCTATAAAAAATGCGGCTTTACCTGTGTAAAATTTATTTAGCCAAAAAGATGTCAAAATTTATTAAAATGAAAACACGTTCGGTGCAATTAAATGCAATTATTATATTGGTAGGAATCCAATTTAAAATCATAGCGTATATAAGTCAAAATCACAATGCGTTTTATCTATAAACTATTTTACTCAGGAATAACAACTGTCAAATATCCATTCGATCGTTTTTTATAAAGATACTTGTAAATATAAAAAAGAGGATGTTGTATGAATTCAAATGAGACAACTTTCTTCATGAGACCAAATGACACAAAATTAACAACTATAGGTCACCGTACGGCCTTCAACAATGAACAGAGCCCATACCGCATAATCAGCTATGTAAGTTTACTGATGTTTCCGTTCATTGATTGACATTAGCAAACCGAAAACAGTGTTCTGGCGCCATTAATCCAAAATCATTATAATTAATATCAACCTGCCAATTGTGCTACTGCAGTTCAGCTTAATTAAATCAGCATTAGATAAATGAGCAATGTGCCTACCTTTATGTTTAAAGCAATTGAAGATCCAAGAGGGTCTGTTTCCATAATGTCTGAATAAAGACAAAACAACATACATTATATTTGATTAAAAAGTCTTATTGTCTGCACACCAAGCAAAAGACGCTTCTTTTAACCCGTAGATCAATTTGTCAGGGGATTTTGTTCTTTGTTTTACAATAAAGGCTGTTTCAGATGTTTATTATGGCGGTCCTCAATTAACCGAATACATTCTTAGACTATTTATTAAGCATCTTAAGTATATAACTATTAGCTATGATTGCTTATATTAGTACACCCATAAAAAAGCAACGACGAGTCAGGGCCCTACAAAACTATCAGCAGTATCACACCACAGTTGACTTAGCTTAGAAGATTGGTACATGGAAGCAACACATGTACAACTAAGATAAAAGTAATAAACTTAAACCACCGAAATAAAAGTTCCTGGCGTTAATGAAAGCTAGTTCATAACCAATTACAACTTAGAAATGTAAGAAATAAAGAATATCTCCCAGACTAAAGTATATATATATCAGTAAACATCCAACATATGTAGTGTACAGACGTCATACAATGTCTGAGAAATGCATGATTTCTTTGCAATGTGAAACTTGAAAACTTAACAATAAATATTATTATACTTCATGTAAAAATGCCAGATTTTGATTGGCTTAAACGAGTGTGTCATTTTACTCTATCACATAGCTGAGCGGGTGACAATTTTTTTGAATGTTACCCTCTCGTGCAGAGCCTCAACTGGTTTCTTCAATTGGTTACCAGATTGTATAACTGTCACATGTACGCTTGAAAGTAACGAAGATAAGCAAAGACATGTAAGATCCTAAATGACACCGATTTTAATCAAAAACAACAGGCGACATGTTTGCTGAAGTTTCAGAGGATGATATAACCGATTTACTTGAATTAAAAGACTCAAAGTCAACAAAAAGATGCATTACACATAGTCTTAAGAGTTTCCGTGGTTTCCTAGGAGAAGACAATGAATTTGAAACGTTTGATAAACCAAAATTGAATGAAAAACTGAGACTGTTTTTTGCTTCGTTGATTTTTGGCAGCGCACAAAGGATTCCTTTGATATAACTGACACAACATGGTATTGTAAAGCTCCAATGGGGATAAACAGTTTATCAGTAATGATGCCAGAAATTTCTGAAAAGGCTAAACTTTCTAGAAGGTACACGAACCACTCTATACGCGCAACTTCAATTACTGCAATGGATGAATCCGGCATAGAAGCTAGGCACATAATGCGAGCCAGTGGACATCGAAGTGAAGCCTCTATCCGTAGCTATTCTAAGAGACTAAGCGAAAACAAGCAACGTGAGATGTCTGACAGTTTAAATAGTATTCTTCAAACTAATCAAAGTGACAATATTAATCATGAACTTCAGTCTGAAAATGCTAAAGGTGATCACAATATAACTGTAACTACACCTGAAGCACAGCCATTACTTGGGCTCAGTGCAGCTGAAATTGAAGCGTTATTTTCATATGAAACCACATTGGAAGAGATTCCTGTCACGCCTATGGATATTACGGTTGCGCCGCAAAATGTTTGTGTATCTGATAACCAAAACAAAGAAAACTCACCACATCCAGCTGTTTCTTCAAATGTTCAACTGTCGATGAACAATGTGCAGCCATGGTGGAACACACACACAATGAATTTATGTCCTAATATTACTAACAGTGTGGTCAATTTCAACATTTACAAATGATTTTCCAAATTTAATTGTTTCACCAACAAAACAGTCATTTTCAGTAACTGTTAAATTTGATCCGACAGACAGTTAAATTTATTTATTGTTGAATTGTTTCATATATAGTTATATACAAAATGTTTATAACATTTGTTTTTTTCTCTTGTTAAAGAATTGATGAAAATATTTCTGTTTTCTTGTTTTATTTTCTCCATTATGTGACATAAAAAAAAATGGGGTAGATGCGCACATGAGACAATATCTTTATTTCTATTATCTTATACACAAATGCCAATACAACATGATTTAAAGTTGCAATATTTTTTCAGATAAAAATAACAGAACATTCAGTATAATAAATTAAATAACACATAGCTGAGAGGGTGATAGACAGATTGTAACCCCTTGAAAAACATTGTCAACCTCGGCTTCGCCTCAGTTGACAATGTTTTCTCGGGGTTACAATCTGCTCTATCACCCTCTCAGCTATGTGTTATTTATATATTGTTTCCATTTACTGATTATCTAATTTTTTGTTGTAGGAAATGTTCAAATCATGCAAATGGAACAATTAAATGTATTTAATTTCGTTTGAAATAGAGTTTTTTCCCGTTTGCTATTTGTAGTAATTATTTATAGATGGGAACTAACTAGCTCTGATACTGGTTTGGCAACAGTATGTACTATTTATAAATTTGATGTTAGGTGCATAAGGCACGAGGAAAGTGTTGGCGGTTTCTACGGGTGGGGTTTAATGGTAATATATAAGGTTTGACATTTAAATGTATTAGTATCGAAGGTGCTCGCAGTTACGTCGAATGGAAGTTGGTCACATTGGTATATATGCAGTTGCTGCTATGTTTATTGTACGTACAGGCGTTGGAGGTATTAGCCGAGGAAAAAGAAACGATGAGAAAGAGGAACAATGTTATATGTCATGTATTTATATGTTGTTTCAATCGAAGACATATGTACAATACAGTAAAATAAAATATTGTCACGCAAGAGAAAATAATATGTTACTGCGAGCAACTAATCCTATATATGTGTTTGTCTTGTTTATAGCCTATTGAATTTAGAGATAAAATACTTTAAATTCGGACGAGCAGGGCGAGGGAGAATTTGATATTCTATTCCGTGTGCTCAAATGAAAAAAAAAGGTCACGTTATATGAAAACGCCGATATACTTTTCATTCCGCCAAGCGATTTACATAGTTTTTACGTAGTTTAGTAGATTAAACTAACATAGACTTGATTAAACATGTAGCCTCAGGGCAGCTAATTCATTATTAAAGCACATAACAAGCAATTTGAAAAAGTCAATACATTATAGGTGAATGTTTGTAGTTTTGTAACAAATGTGATACATTTTAACCATGGACCAATTTTCTGTTAATTGTAACAAAATCCAGCCAAATATCTGACTTATGAGACATTGTACCAGAAATCGCTTTTTACAAAGAAGGATACCATGAAACAATTATTCAACCATTTGAATTGTGATGTTTTTTTTTATCGCGAATCTGTACTTAATACAAAGCATTATTTTGATTTACACGCTAAATATTAGCAACGCCATTACGCTATCATCAATTTTGTGCGGAACTAAGTATTCATCAACAGCGTCACAAAACAGGGGTAATGAATAATAGGCCGACAATAATTTGTTATGGTCCATACTGACCTTCTGTTGTTGTCTGCTCTATGGTCCGGTTGTTGTCTCTTTGACACATTCCCCATTTCCATTCTCAATTTTATTACCATACATTTACCATGCATGACTAACGTTTACTATACACACTCTATTTCAACGGTTGTGGAAGCAAACAGCTTAAACAAATTCAAGGGCAATCAAAATGTAAAACAAGACTTCATCAGGACATGCAAAATCGTCCTTAAATAAATTTGCATGACATTGTTGTAATTACCCATTTTTTTAAGATATTGTGTCTACTGATGCTGTATAAGTTACATATGCACTTACTGAAGCAATGACTACTAGTTACATTGTCAAGTCATATTAAGGGGGCTCGTGGGTCTAAATCAATTATTTTTTTATTTAATATAGGATTTCTCTATATTTTTCTATAAATGAACTTTATCTTATACTTAATAGAAAAATGAAATAAAAAAATGGGGTCACCGATCATTTACGTTAACAATCTGCCTTTGAAAGATGCATACATTTTTGTTAATGTCCTTTTTTTTCTGAAGAACTAATAGGAGAAATAGAGGTAATATCGAAATAAAAAAAAGAACTAAATTACAGAAATCGCTTAAAATTTACAATTGGTTAGTTTATGTACAGCTTATTTGAAAACAACAATAAAAATATAGGTCACCGATGAGTTAAAAAAGATGTTTCAATTTTAATGCCAACAAATGGCATTTTTGCACCAAAGGGAGAAAATTTTGAGCTTTTTAGTTGATATCTACATTTTAAAAGTCACCAGGGTCCAACACGGATTGATTTTTGGAATCACTTTTGCACAATATAATAAAATAACGACTACTAAAGGTTATAAATAAAATTTGTAGTGAAAAATAAAAGTTGAATTTTTTTCTGAAAATCTTATACCCGCGAGCCTCCTTAAGCACTCATCATATACAATCTATCAAGTGAAAGTAATTATAGAAACATATAATACCATTCAAATCAACAGAACACGTGAAGGCAAAAAAAATCTTTTAAAACAGTTAAAATTGTTTTTTTCTTTCTCGTTTTTAGGGGGTGATTATATATCTAGAAAATCAATTATTCCGACCTACTTTAAACCGTTGCTTTTTTTTTTGGAAAATAAAAACATAATATTTTAGTTTTTCCATAAATGACGTATTTATTTTGTTCTTATTTTTTTTACATTGCTTTTAAATTTGAAAAGCAGCAATTAAGTTTTATTTTAAGAGAAAATACCTTTTTACGATAACCAATAATGTTGTTTAACAAATACATCAGATCATACACGATCCGATTGCGATATCGAACCACCGTTAGCTACACTTTCACGAGCTGTTATTCCGTTTACGATATGACAGCTGTGTAACGCAAATTTTTCGGTAGCCCTGTTTTGTCGACATATATTATCCGAAAGCACATAGCATCAAAATTTAATGTAGTGGTCCTCTTCAGCTTTTGTGTGAAAATGTTTGATAATAAAAATCAATCAGTTTTCTTTTCTTCCGCAAATGTCACAGATTTCCAAGAATACCTTCAGTCATATGAGACATTTGTCTATTAAAGTAAATATGTCCGCATCTAAGTTATCACTGAATAGATTAAACCAGTTTTAAATATTACAATCTACTGATTCTGAACGTGTAATAAGAAATGTTTACTTTCTTAAATGTCTCCTTCCTTAGTTGAATATATTGATAATCTTTGACTTTGCTACATTGACCAAACAACACAAGAAGTTATCTAAGTGACTTATTTTTTTTGGATTAGACTTTATAACGATAAGTTGTATTCTTTCACGCATTTTTCCTCGGCATACGTTTTATCAACCGTGTAACAATAGCATACGCTAATGTTATGCACGCAAATCTATCTGAAAGAAATCGCATGTGTAATGTGTTTACGAGTTTTACTGTCCCTCTGGTATCTTTCGTCCCTCTTTTATATACAAATTTATCGTTCACTTTTAAATGTTAAGCTAAAGTGGGAAACTATGTTTATGTTTTCAAGTCTGGACGGCATACCTCTAAATAAATGGTAACTACTCCAGACGAAAGCATAAAATGTATAACAGGATACCGATTCAAAATCGAAAATTTAATGTGTAAAATGCAATAACAAATGCTAGATCAATATTTTTTTAATTAGCCTAATTTTGATTGTGTTTTATATTTCCTTATGATATTATATGGCTATTGCATGAATATTGGGGAATATTGTCCCGAGTAGAATTTTATATTGCACGAGCTTGCGAGTGCAATATATGTTCTACGAGGGACAATATTCCCCAATATTCATGCAATAACCCTTTTATTGTATAGCAATATAATATTTAAAAGTAAAAACTGGTTTAAACTAAGATTTGATCGTTGATGACGTCATGAATTTTGAAGATTTATTGCACTAGTGCAATATTAGAATTTATTGCACGCTAACTTTTGGTTACTTTCTGTGGGAAATATTATATTGCTATACAATAATAACTATTATAGATAATAAAATAAAATAAAATAATAAAAGACATAATGTAATTACTTATACTTACCATTTTCACTCATCTCGACAGATGCAAACAACGCTCGATAAAATATTCATACAAGCATGCTGAAATAAATGTTACATCTAGTTCTTAGAATTTTTAAATTCATAATAATAAAGAATTACTTGAATCCGGGAAATTGCACGTGTATTTCAATGAACGGAAACTTATATTCTTAAATATACTGTATTCCCAGCCTTGGTAGATCAGCTATCTTTCCGTTGACTGTTTGTTTTAACATTAAAATGCAATTCACTTGTGTTCTTGATTTTACTTGTATCCATGATATAAATAGTGTACTTGCCAACCCGTTACTTCGGAAATATTTGCATGATGTAGAACATTTTGAGATCTTATTAATATTGTTTGCAAAAATATATAAAGAATTCAACAATGACATAAAGATTAATTTTTGATATATATTAGTCAACATACGGTACAAAATTACAAAAGATGTGTTCTTATCAAAACCATTGATTAACTGCAAAAAACATGAAATTTCTTTCTTTTAATAGTTGGTTACAAAATTTATAAAAAAAGATGTGGCATGATGGCCAATGAGACAACTCGTCACAAGAGACCAATTACACATAAATTAACAACTAAAGGGTACCGTACGGCCTTCAACAATGAGCAATAGTCAGCTTTAAAAAACAAAAATGACAAATGAAAAACAATTCAAGCGAGAAAATTAACGGCCTAATCAACAAACGACAACCACTGAATTACAGGCTCTTGACTTGAGCCATGCACATCCATAAAGAATGTGGCGGGGTAAACTTGTTAATGGGATCCATACCACTCCCTCTAACCTGATACAGTTGTGTAACAGTGTAATAAAAGAACCAACTAGGATAATTGGTTGAAAAGGCTTAACTCTTTTAAAATGCGTTTTTGTACAATATTAACTATCAATTACCAAATTTTTGTTGGAGTCTTTGCAATAACTATTTGTATGTTTATTTGCGTTTTAGTCAGTTGAGTAATTAATCTAATATGTCTGTTTGGATTACTCACATAATTTGCTAAAAATACGGATTTATAAAAAACTGTCATACAAATGGGAGATCTGCATAAATTTTCAAACCAGAACTAACCTGCCACTTTCTTTGGAAAATGAATGAGATAAATCAGCAATATTAATGTTCTTAAACATATGTCAGTTGATAAAGTATAACGTATGATTTTCTCGGTTTTTGCGGACTTCCCCTTTTTAAATTTACCGTGGCAATATGTATTTCTGTTAATACTTTTGATAACCAAAGCTTTCAAAAACTCACATCCATACCTAAAACTTGACACATAAACCTGATCGGATTAAAATCTTAACCCCTTTGCAGATATTCGAAATAATAAATAATCATCAATGAAATTGAAGGTTATACAATTACTGTCTTTTGATGAGGTAAACATGTAGTTTTATTGACCGACGGCCGAGGTATATATCAGTTTTTCCAACGTCAATTAAATCACATATTTACCGAAACAAAAGAGAGTAATTATTTTATTCCATATCCGAGAGAAATGTATGTAGTGACAATTATTTACCAAAAGTAATTGACATAAAACTTTTTTTACCAAAATTATGCACGTATCAACACGCGACGTTCTGTGCTGTGAATATTCTATTTTTCGCACGTGAATATGCTTATTTATTCCAAATCCCATTCAAATTGAAAAAAAAACCTAAATTTTCATAAACATGGAATAACAATAATTATTTTCATGATCTGCAAATTCAATGTGACCCCTATGTTGACAAACACAGTTGTCAGACGATATTAAGAATTGAACGATGGACAGTCAGTGCGTGAATGCGTCTTACTACCTGATTGGAAGATATTACGTGAATAATCAAAGTTTATTGATTGGTTAGGACAATCCAAACCTAGTAAATGTCCTTCAATCCCGTTGAGTATCGGATTTATCCTCTCTATTTTAGCAATTAGATTTTCCCTGGTCATTAATCATGCATATTCATGATACTGGTACACAGGTAACTTTTATCTATAAATAGCCGAATCTTCTGGAGTTTCGTAAAGAACAACGTTAAACGATATACTACTTCATAACGTGTGACCTCGTGTGTGGTAAAATTTGTTGATTGATGCACGTGGTTATTCTAGCAAATGAATTAATCTACAAAGCGAGAGCACTTTCATTTTCATCAGCTAAGAGTCGACTAGCTCTTTTTGAAAGGCTAATACTTGTACTTTTTGTCGAGGTACATGTAATATCTTCCGAGTCATTAGCACTGGCTCTGCATATGCATGGTTTCTTTTTTATTAGTTGATTTAACATTTTCCGATGAAGAGTGTAGATGCTTAAATGATTCGCGTGCCAAACTGAAAATGATTTATTTTATGTTGAAAGTTGACGTTTTAAATACAAGTATCGCATACACGTTACCATTATTAAATATCCATGTAAATAAGGTCATGGTCAAATGAACCCTACCCGACTGTTCATAGTATCCATGAAACTACGTAATCGTATTCGCCAAAACTACTAAAGCAGGCAAAAGTGACAATAACAAATGAATCCTCCAAGATATTATTATTTTATAATCATTAGAAGCACTAAATACAGTTGACATATTACTTATGGTATCTACGATACAGATCACCGAACAGAAGCTTATCATAGAAAAATGAACACACCTTGTTGTTTCGTTATTGAAATACGGAATAACTCATATTTCTAAAAATAAATGGATAAAACTAAATGCACATGCATAAATTTCAGAATATGTACATCTCAAAAATTCTCAGTTTTTGAAATATTATAATTTGATCCACCTAATCCATATAACAATCGAATGCCTTGTTAACAATCATGGTATTGTTAACTTACAAATCTCTATTAACACATTGATGGTCGTTAACTTCTAGTAATACTGAAAGTTTTGGTTTTGTTGTTAAATCTAAATGAAATGTTTGATTCCTTTATCCCAGCATAACAAATCTTTACCTTCGCAGTTAAGCACACCCAAAGTACAATGTTATCAGTTATAAGTTAAACAATACAAGTAACACAATAAACAATACAACTGACAGAATAAACAATACAAGTAACATGATACACAATACAAGTAACATAATAAACAATACAAGTAACAGAATTAACAATACAAAAAACAGATAAACAATACAAGTAACAGAATAAACAATACAAATGGATAATAGACAATGCAAGTTACAGGATGGACGATACAAGTAACATAATAGACAATAATTTCAGGACCTTTTATAGCTGACTATGCGGTATTGGCTTTGCTAATAGTTGAAAGCCGTACAAAAACCTAAAGTTGGTAATGTTTTTGTCATTTTGGTCTCCTGTGGAGATTTGTTTCATTGGCAATCATACCACATCTTTTTTTTATACAATGTATACGTTGTAAAAGATGTTTCTAGTCATTCTTGTATGACATTGTTTAATCTTTGCATTTTTTGTTTGGTTCAAGAATAATTGTTCGTTTTGACTTGCTGATAAAGAGGAAGGTTTAAATTAGTAATTGTTATTAACACACTTTAGGATTTGCTAAGGTGAGATGGAGGAATTTTTTGTCAGACGATTAGACTCCTTGTATTTTTTCCTCTTTACCGGGTAAAATACTTCGCCACACAACACCAATTTTTCTTTTCATATAAGTACCAATAGCTCATAAAAAGGTAATTTTCCAAAATTTAAATTGATTGTAGATTTCTTTTCTTTCAATTTGACACCAACATGATATCTATACAAATATAATGCTAAATAATGAAGCAGCCTAATCCCGTCATTTTTAAAAGTTAAATATTTCGAAAAGAAACTTAATAATCTGTCAATATCTTAAGCTTATTGTATTCCTTAGCGGATGCTCTTCTGATTTATGATATAAATTGTTAACTCATATGTACATCCTTTAGTTACAAATATCTTTTTTTTTAATCGCCAATTATACTTCATTATTTTCAGATGAATTTTCAAATACTTGTAGAAAAAAAGGTTTAAAGAGCAATTTGAAAATAATTAAATAGGTTAAGTATATTAGATTACTGGTTAATTCACATTTTGACGATTACTCTTTCGGATTTTAAAAAAAATGGCGACCAAACAATTTTCAAACGTAGACGATGTTCGACACTTATTTTGTCCATGCAAATAACACAATTAAATTTCAATGTTTATAATGCAATTACATATGACATGTTATTGTCACTATAATGATAGCCAAGGACATAGATTAAGGAGATATGAAATTGACAACGTGATCAAAGAAAACAAACATGGCACCTAATCACGACGAAACTTTTACAATACCTAGATGTAGACATTAAGTTTTGACAATACCTATGTAGATTAAAGTTGTCCGATTCTCACTGAAATTCATAACGATATTATTATATATTTATAAAAAGAAGACCTCGAATGGATATTAACCGAGTTGAAATAACTTTATGTTTCACTTTTCTTTAAATTATTGATCGGGTATGTAACCAGTAAATTTTAAATAATCCTAATTAAACCAGTAACATGCAGAGTTATCAAACGTAATTATGACTTGAATAGTTGCATATGTTACTTCATTTTCAAGCTGAAATTCAATTAATTGGTATTTTTTCGACTATCGGTAATCCTTAGACGAATGATAGTCCCGTGAATGAAACAGTTAGGGAGCTCTATGAATATTTTTCAAGTCTTCGTAATAGATTGTTTATTGCTATAATTATATATTGCATTGTTGGTATAAAGACCAATCTGTTTAAATCAGCAGTGACATTAAATAAAATTCTACCAACTGATTTTATAGAATACGTTTTATTCATCTTTAATAAAGGCAACAGTAGTATACCGTTGTTCGAAAGTAATAAATCGATTGAGAGAACACAAACCGTACTATAGACAACCGAGCACCAAAGTCACAAATTCCATAATTGTTTCTTTTGAACACGACAATATTGTTATTACTACAAGGGTATCGCGTGCAGGAAACAAAATTGTTCTCATTGACGGATATCCCTTATGGTGACTGGGGAATAGAAATACGTTGGGTGTCTATTTGGATAGACGTGGTGTATCAGTAAACAGTAACGTCCGGTTAACATGATGATGTTAAATCTGATACTTTGTGTAAAGAGAGTCATTTTCTCTCTGCAAAGATCTGAAGTATTTAAAGAGTTATTTTGTTTTTATCCGTTATATGCATTAAATATTTGGACTTCATTCAGCCAGGAATCAACCAAATGTTGAAAAAAATACAAAAACATTTAATATTTATACTGCTTAGTTTAAACGATTAAGTCAACAGGAATACTTTAGTAAAACCGTTTAAGTAAGATTGGATCGTTTTACAATTTGCCTTAATTATGCAAGGAAATAAATAACAAAATTATCTTATTGAATTGAAAGTGTTTAGCATGTTTAGTAACACAATATATCTACTTCCATCTTTTATAAATCGTAAAGTGTCAATTTCAAATGTACCTATTTTTGTCTTTTTCATTCCGTTTCAATAAGTGTTTATTTCCGTGGGAAAGAAAAACAATGATTAAAAATGTATGAATGATTATGTTGTACGTTGCCCAAAAAAATGTTTTGAACGCATTGGCTTAATCCTAAATTTATACAATGGCAACAAACATAACAACTTGGTTCACTAATATGTGTTGTTATTATTTTCTGCTATTGTTTTCTGCTATACCATTGATAGTTGTGGTAACATAATTATTTTTTGAAAATCCCTACGTATTTAAAGTACTTAGACAGTCTGATATTGCAACGGCCTTTTATATATCTTTGGGGCTGTGGGATGTCAAAGCGCAGTTCATAAAAACCCGTGAAATTACCGACCTAGACTTCATAGATCATGGTCAGCCATTTGCTGTCAGGAAATCGTAATTTATTTATTTGTAAGGGGGCAAGCCATTCGATATATTATTTCCTGTTACGAAAATTCAAATTTTTCGAAAAACTAAGGATTTTCTTATCCCAGGAATAGATTACCTTAGCCGTATTTGGCAAAACTTTTTGGAATTTTGGGTCCTCAGTGCTCTTCAACTTTGTAATTGTTTGGCTTTAATATGCGGCAGGAATTATCTGTAAATGGGGACGAAGTCTATGATTTTTAAAAAAAATCAACAATGTTAAAAAGAGAAACGGAAATACCGTAACATTTCCGATTTTGGTTCTGTTGTTAGAAATTTAAGTTGTGACGTTATTTAAGTTATGACGTCATATTCAATGTAAACAAAGAAACGCTGTCATCAGGTAACGTTTTTATAATAATAAACATTTTTTTTTAAATGAATTAGTATTAGTTTCTTTCTTAGACTGATAAATATACATTTTATTCAAAGTCTCATGTAAACAAGACCGGAAACGGAAGAAGATTTCTGCGCGGATCCGGAAATTCAAAAACACGACAAAAAAAATTGAACAATTTTGAGTTCATTAGTACAATGAAAAATTCGGGAAATTTTCCCGATTTTTTTTTTTTATTTTTTTTTTTATTATTGAATTTTCTACTGTAGTAGGGGACTTCGTCCCCATATAACTATTTTGATATGAGCGTCACCGATGAGTCTTATGTAGACGAAAAGCGCGTCTAGCGTATTAAATTATAATCCTGGTACCTTTGATCATGTTGATTACTTTTTTCAGATTTATTTTCGTATATTTTATTATAAGAATTATTGTTTGTTGTGAGGCTGTGAAATTTGCTCAAACATCTTCAGGACCATTTATGTTCTAAAAAAGTGAATACCTTGTTAGTAACCTCTGTAAGTTTACAATTCAAATAAAGGCGACCAATGTTCATCAATGTTCCATTTTCGTAAATCAATTTAAAAGACACAAATCAACGCAATTAACAAAACTGTGGGACCTACATGATCTACAAACAGATTGAAACCGAGAACTTCGACACATATTTCTACGCATGCATCCCTCACCTACGATTTTGCACTAAGGCAAAAAATTTTCTCTCAATAAGGTGCTATCTAAATATCTGAATATCTGTTGTCTACTGTAATATGAATGTTTGTACTGAACAAGTATGTTATCGACAAAACCAATCATGCAGCTTTATAATGATAACATCTTCGGTGTATTGGTTGTTGGAATCAGTGTCGTTCATCTCAAATGAAGTTTTTAACGATCTAAAACAAGGAACTTGTATCAATGGTTTCTATATGTAGATATAAAAAAGCTGTGTGTAATCTGATGATGTAGTCAATCTTTAATCGATTAAGCATAGGGATAAGTTGTGTAACGCGTAGAAAATCAAGGGGTTGATACTAAGGCAAATTGTAGAAATTGTAACTGGAGTTCTTGAGTAGATTTTAAGGACATATTTAAAATTATATCTGATTGACATTGCCGGATTTATAGATATACTTAATCAAAATATTTCTTCTCGAGTCTTAATTTAAAAAAAAGGTGCTTGTAAAATTGTATCTGATAGTAATAATACTGTTCTTGTGTAATTTGAAGTAGTGATGATTATCCTCTGTTACATCTGATCTGTGTATAATGATATCATAATCTCTATAAACCTTCGGTTGTCTTTCTTCTTCCTAATATCACGTTAAGTCGGAAAATATAATTATGATATCATGTTAAGCTGTTCAAATCGCCAGTTTTAAAATGAACAGATTAAATGCTGTAAGAATCCTTTATTTTTACCGAAGTTAATTCAATGACGCTGCAATAAAAAAACACATTTGGAATTAGAAATAACCCTTGTTTCAAACGTAAAACTGTATTACAGAATTGCAGTAACTGTATATTGCTTTTAATGAAAAATGTCAGTGATGATTTTTTAAACGATTGTTTTTTCATTAAGTGATGATATGCTGCAATATTCCCGAGTTGATATAGTTTGTTTCACACTTGTTTAAATAACAATGTCTTTGTTATGTGTATACTAAAATGTCAGCTGGGATCCTTCAATTGATGATCATTTTAAGAAGTCTTAATTAACTGTAATACTCTTTACTCGGTAGAGTTACTTTTAACATGGAAGCGATGGGTTGATATCAAAATAAAAAGATGTGTTATGATTGCCAATGAGACAAGTTTCTACCAGATTTCAAATGAAGTGAGTCATAAAATAAAATGTTATCATATATATAGTTCTGATAAGGTATGTATAATATGAAACAATGCATATGAAACAAAGAAGTGAACCTTGTTTTTTCGTAACGACAAAAATTCTCAATTGTTTTCATATCCTTTCAGGATCTAAAAACTTGAAATCGTGAAGTGTATTTGCTATACGTTGAAGTGGCGTTCCTCGACAAGAACGATGTAATGACTATTGTGCTAAAAGATACCGACTCCAAAGCATACAACATTGTTATAATGTGCAGATGGATATAATTATTATAAGCACTATGTTTGTAAAAAGAGTTATGCATGAGTTTGATCTCTAGATGTCTGTAGGTCTTTTCGTTAGTTTAGTTGCTATCTTATTGGCATATGTCGCACACCGTTTATTTAGACATAAGGTAACAATAACTTCCCAATTGAGATGAAGTGAGAACATCAGACTCATTAGATCTGGTTTACGATAAACTGAGAGGGGTAATTTATTAACAACAGTGTAGGTTCCTTCCTTAGGTCTGTATTATCGTTCAATGTCGATTTCCACCATCATTTTTGTGTTAATCAAAAAGTTTTTGTTTCCTGATGATTCAAAAATAAATTACAAAATAAAAACAAAAACAAAATAAAGAATTAACGAGTAGTACAACTGGAAATCAATCTGATAAACGTTCAATCATTTATAATAAAAAGCTTTTCGTCCTACACACTTATAATCTAATTAATTATTGATGATCATCTTGATTTGGAATATAAAGTAAGTGCTTGAGCCTCATTTCCGGTTGTCCTCAATCACTATTTTATAACAGGAAGTAGTTAATGTAAATGATAAGTAGATGCTATTATTATGACTTATATAACGCTATGTATTACAGAATCACGCAGAAGCTAAATCAAAATTAGTTAAGTCATTTACATAAAGGCACAGTAGTACACCGCTGTTCGAAATTCATAAATTGATTGCGAAAAAAAACAAATCTGAGACGGTTATCTATTTTATTTTTTCCCGGTAATAATTTCTCTTAAACCAGGTTAAGAATCTACATGCAAACAATCGACAATTGACATTCAATTTTTGAACAAATGCAGTTGAATTTTCGTAATTCAGTTTTATAGCAGACTCCAAAAAGGTGTTCTTTTGAGTCATAAAAAATATTTCAAAAAAATTAATTGCTATTCAGGTACGATTTTTGTCAACCAAATGTTTTGGTATTTGTTAAAATTTGTATATTACAAACGAAAATGCAAACAAATCAAGAATTATAAGGAAAATTTGTGAATATTGCATAAAAATGAAGAAAACTTGTAACTTATTAATTGATATTGTTCAAAATCGCAATACTTTATGCACGCAATAATTTCTTAATGTACAGTATATACTTTCATCTCAAATTCAGCCCAACGATGTTAATTTGCAAATTTGCATTATTAGATTTTGCTTCTTCTATTTCTTCAGCGGGAATTGAACCCCTGCATCAAAGACATTGTGGAAACACCGCTTGTTATGTATCCAGTGCTCAACTAAGCTAACTATATAATGCATATGTTGATCGCGAAAGGTTAGGTCTCATATAACATGTATAAGCACTATACAAATCACCCTAAAATTATAAAATAAAAAGACATGCATCGTTTGCATGAAAAATTTTGGTAATTGTATTCCGATATTTATTTAACTTTTAACTGCAATCCTTTTTCGGTCCCATCTCTTCATGATGCTACAAAGCATGTATTGGTTAAGCAATAATTCCTTCATGTCATGCTCTATGCTCATTTTAACATGGGTAGGCATTATATTTGTCGATATTTTACACTGAGCGTTAGCGAGGTGTAAAATGTGGTCAAATATAATGCCTACCCATGTTAAAATGAGCATAGAGCATGACATGAAGGAATTATTTCGATTCTAATAGGACAAATACAGTATTTTTATAGGTCGAAGCGTGTGAAATTACCGTAAAAACGTTTGGCTGTTCCCGCTTCCTCCTCAAGGAGTCTGTGCATTGCAGTTCATATTTGATTAGTTTAAAACTACGAGCTGGGTAAATATATGTTTTTCATAAAAATATATAATAAAACTTTATGTTAGCTGCTTAAATGTATATATTTTAAAGGATAACGATGGAAATAAAGTTAATATAAACAGTAAGTTCGTGCGCATGTGTCAACATATTTTGTGCTCATTAGAACACGGCTTTGTTTACAAAGCGTAATAAGGACGTCATATTATAATAAGTTATTTAAAACAATTAAATTTGAATGTAATTGTGGTTCCAAGACTTGTTAGTCCAGGTAAACATACATTGTCAAATGAAATCTAAATTGTTTTACGACTTAATGTCTAGTCTGTGATTCCATTACATATATCTATATCCTCTTAAACATTATATAAAACCAATAGATAGTGTTATGTAATGAGTTCATGTAGATAGGTTTTTTTATATCTTAGAATTACATAATAAACTGTAAAGGAAGTACTTTTATTATTTCATGGTGCAATTTCATTGTCGAACATTTATAAACAGTAAATAAACTTTATGTAATCTGTTACTTTGATACTGTAGCTGCAGGACATGTGTGCAACCTGTAATGCATTAATAACCCTACACGTAATCAATGGATGTATGTCTCATGAAATTCACAAGCTAAATGTCTAGCACAGTTGAATGATTTCGCTTTTATTGTAAATATATATATTAACTAATATTGCTTTTAGCTTTCATTGCCGTATACTGATACGTAGTTTAAAATCTTCGTGTAGTCTGTTACTCAAGTAAATGATCTGCTTTGCAGCTGCCTACGACTTTACATTATATTCATCATCAGTGAGAAAACCTTCCTTTGTTAGTATAAACAATTGGATGTCACAGCTGACAAACTGAGTACTAGTATATTAGCATGACTATGATGAAAAAGTCTTACCAATTGTGTTTAAACTAAATAAATATAGTGTCATGTACCATACAATAAAGGTCTTTTTTGATATGAATAGTTTTGACATGTTCTGTTCCGAGTACTGTCCCTTATTTACCTTGGCAAAAAGACTGTTTTCCGTTTCCCGATGATTTAATGTCTGGCCTAGTATTTTGCAGCTGACTAAAAATAGAGGCATGGAGCATGCAATACAGGTCAAGTTTCATTTTAATGGTTCTGACACGTACCGGTCAAGAGTACTGCTCATTATTTACCATAACCATTGGGTTTCATTTATCGATTCATTAATAATGACGATAATGCATGTGCAGGTATTTTTTAAACTAAATCAATAAAGTGTCATGAATCATACAATGTAGGCTAAGTTTTATGTTATGACTTTGAAATGTACTGCTATAGAGTAATACCCATATAGAGTATATACCTTAAAAGTTCTGCTTTCTTCAGATTCCTGGTGAAAATTATAATAATGCCTGACAAAGTCTTGTGATAGTCTTTTCAATATAGTCATATTGCTCATTCAATACAGTTTAAGTTTTATTTCAAATTGCATTGGCATTTACCGTACAATAGTCATGATATTTTCCAAATGATAAATAAAGTTCAGCTTTACAAAATTGTAAAAGAAAAATAAATACAATGAAATACAGATCAAGTTTAAATGCAGTTGTGACGACTTTGACGCCTTTCATTATATTGTTACTATTGTAATTTTAGACAAAAATGCGATTTTAAGTTTTGCTATATTGAGAAAAATCTTGTTTTAAATTCGTTTAAATTGTTTTTTTAAATGCTAGTTTAAATTATTGCGGTTTTACCCCTGTCGTTTTTTCGCATAAATAAAAACATAACAATAGTTTCTGAATTAACAGTACTCCAAAGCATACAAAATGAGCAGATGGGCGTAACTATAATACTAAGCATTAAGTGTTTACTAGGTGAAAATATCTCTTTTCGACCAATTTTGTTTTTTGAGTGATGCTCGAAGCAATTGGGATTGTAACCCCAGCATCCGAGACATCGTGTAAACACCGCTTGAACTGTATCAAGCGCTCAATTAAGCTATATAATGCATATGCTGATCGCGAAAGTTTAGGTCTCACAAGAGCACTTTACAAATCAACCTTAAATTATATATAAAAAGGCGTCGTGTGCATGAAAGAATTTTGTAATTGTATTTAAATATTTATCTAACTTAAACTGGAACACTTTTTCCGCATATGTTGTTTAGTTATTTAAAACAAGGATGGTTTCTCAGTGCACGGATGCCCTATCCACACTATCATTTTTATGTTCAGTGGACCGTAAAATGGAGAAGAAATCTCTAATTTGGCATTAAAATTAGAAAGATCATATCATAGGGAACATATGTAGTAAGTTTCAGGTTGATTGAACTTCAACTTCATTAAAAACTACATCGACCAAACACTTTAACCTGAAGCGGGACAGACGTTAGAAAGGACAGACGGATGGACACACAGACAAGAAAAAATAAAGCCCATAAGAGGGCATAACAATAAAATTTGAAAGTAATTATGGTTCCAAGTCTTGTTAGTCCAGGTAATCATACACATGAAATCTAAATTAGTTTACGACTTAAGTTAATGTTTAGTCTGTCATTCGATTACGTCTATATCCTGTTAAACATTTCTCGTATTGAATCAATAGGTATTGTTATGTAAATATACTTAACAGATCTAGACATGTAAAGAGTTCATGTATACGTAGATGTTTTTTTTTATATCTTTGAATTACATAATAAAACTTTGAAAGGAAGTATTTTTACTTTAATAGTATAACTTCATTGTCGGACATTTATATACAATAAAGAAACTTTATGCGATCTATTATTTTGATACTGTAGCTGCAAAATACTATGAAACCTTTAACTTTATTAATAAACATGAACGTAATCAGTGGATGTTCTTCTCATAAAATTCTCAAGCCAAATGTCTAGCACAGTTGGAGTAATTTTGCTTTTAACGTAGGTATATTTAAATACGTAGAAGTTTTGTTTATAAGCTATCATTGCCGGATACTAAAACTCAGGTTCACGTATGTCACAAAATGGCCTAAATTATCAACTTAATAATAAAACACCAAAAATATTTTAATTTGATTTGTAAATGGGTCTTTTTCAAAAGCACTCATGTGAAATAAATCATTTTTTTCATAAAAGTACAAAATATTATCCAGTGTAGGCCCATGTTGGACATTTTGTCAATATATGAAGATTTTGTGCCATTTTCAGACCTCAAAGCGTTTGGCAAACCTTGGCCATTTGCTACGATCAAACATGTGTTGTAACATTAATATTCCAATTTTGTTAAAGAATTATAAATATAAAATTTTTTGGATAGTGAATTGCGGCCAAGGTTAATTTTGCCCAAAACAATTGAAATTATGGAAAAAAATTATCAAAATTGACCTTAAAATACAAATAATATTTATTTTGAGGGATTATAGCTTCATAAATTTTAAAGAAAGTGTCAAAATATATATATATGTATTTTTGTCTTGATAGTATTATCACAAGTATTCTTATTGGCCATTGTAATTTTGGCCAGTTAAAAAAAACATCGACTAATTTGAATTTTTCATAAACCTTCTTTCGTGAAGAAATTTACTAATTAATAAGTAAATGAACTGTTTTCAAATTTGCATTATATTCGTCATCAGTGACAAAAATCTTCCTTTGTTAGTTATAACAATTGAACGGTACAGTAGACAAACTGACTACTAGTATATTAGCATGATTATGATGATAATGATATTAATACCTTACCAAATTTGTGAAACTAAACAAATAAAGTGTCATGCACCATACAGTGCAGGTCAAGTTGGATATTAATGGCTTTGACATGTGCTGTTCAGGAGTATTGCCCTTAATTTACAAATATATAATTCTATCGCCATTTTGTGCATTTTTCCTTTGATCTTTTTTTTTGTGATAATTTTTTGAAATCATGCTACTCGTTTGAGATGGGAAATTATCGCTAGAAACTAAGGAGGCACGTGGCGTTGCTAAAGAAATTGACATGAAAGACAGGTAAAATAGTGATTAACAGATTAGCATTGGTCATCTCAACTTAATCGCACCGGCTCAAGCGAGATAACCAATCTCGTTGAGATGATCAACGACAATAATGGACAAATAGAAACTAGTCAAATTTAAAAATTATGATTGTAACATGTATTGGTCAAAAGTTCAATTTGTACTGTCCCTACTTTTCTTTAAAAACTGTTTTTCTGATTCCATTGATAAAAATGTTTGACCAGGTATTTTGAAACCAACTCATTTTATTTTCATGCATCATACTATACAGGCAAAGTTTTATTTTTATAGCTTTGACATGTACTGTTTCAGAGTATTGACCACTACATTCATGTACCTTAAAATTTCTGCTTTCTACAGATTTCAGTTGGAATGATAATAATGCTTGACCAATAATTCTCTATTCTTTCTTTGTTTTTTTTTTCTTGACCCTTTCCCCTCTATTCTGTATTGACCCATTCTCAATTCTCTAAACCTATCCAGACCCTTGTGGTTTATTGTGCAATTATGTTTATAAAACCAGTTCTGTACCTCTTTGTATTTTTTATGGTGCTTTACTGTAGATTTCTCTAAATGTGTTTTAAAAGAGGGACGAAAGATACCAAAGGGACAGTCAAACTCATAAATCTAAAACAAACTGACAACGCCATGGCTAAAAATAAAAAAGACAAACAGAAAAACAATAGTACACACGACACAACATAGAAAACTAAAGAATAAACAACACGAACCCCACCAAAAACTAGGGGTGATCTCAGGTGCTCCGGAAGGGTAAGCAGATCCTGCTCCACATGTGGCACCCGTCGTGTTGCTTAAGTGATTACAAATCCGGTAAATAGTCTAATTCGGTAGGTCATATTCATGAAACCTATTGTCGCTTTTTTCCAAAAAAAATATTGAACTTTGTTTTCCTTCTTGGTTGATCTATGAAATTTTATAATCAAACTTTTTTAAGTTTTGTGTAAATTTTCATTTAAGATATACATGTATATACATTTTAAAATTTGATAAAATTAAATTTTTAATTTGGATAATTTTAAAAAATTGCAAAATATTCATTTTTTTGTAACAGTATCTTTTATACATCACTAGATAATCAATTTACAAGTGTAACTTTAACCCAAAAAAGATATAAAGGTTTAAGTGCAATGGAATGTATGTAAATATTATTTTATTTTTACTGATATTTCAGATGCTGTCGTTGACATGCAAACAAATATTATACTCATTAATCGTTTGGTTGTAGGATATGTTGAATGAGCTGATTTTAAACAGACTGGTGTAAACTTATGTTTCAAAACAGGTTAATTTAATTTTTTGAAGGTCAAGAAAAAATATGTTTTATTAAGGTTTGATGGGAAAGTACCGAGCGCTTGATTTTAATTAGTAACAAACTTCACTTTTGCATTTGACTTTAGAATTAACAGGTTTTAATTAAGATAGAAACTTTTATGTAATTTATAAAAACAATTTTCATAAGAAGCTGAATTTTAGTCGAAATTTCATACAGTTGATTTATTTTAAGACAAGAAAAATTCTTCTCAAAAGTATTATTGAAAATTGAATTTTAGTTGACATTTTTTAACAGTTAAGTTATTTTAAGACAACAATAATACTTCTCAAATGTATTATTGAAAAAGTTCATTTTTGTTTTACGTGTATAATTTTATTCCAGTTTTCATTGTATGAATGATAAGTGCAGAGAGAGTTATTGTATTTTCATATCATTGTTAAACATGTAATTGACCAGAAGGATATTCTGGACAATGAATATAAAAAAATTATGAAAAACCATTCATAAAAATATTAAAAAATGAAATCGATATTGTGTTGCATCATTTTTAATACCAGAGTCATTCAGCTTTTGAGTTATGGGTATAAGTTGGATTAATTTGCCATTTCAGATACTAATAATGAAAGGCCCACCCATGACAAAGAGTTAAAAAGAACAGCTTGAATTCTGATGAAACAATAAACCATGAAAAACAAATAATATGAAAGACAACAACCATAAACAAACATTACAGGCTACTGTCTATTATTTTAGCTAACAGAAAAATACTGAATGTTTCAGTTAGCTAATACTTACAAAGTACACTCATCCTGTATATATAGATATAAGAATATGATATATGAGTGCCAATGAGACAACTCTCCATCCAAGTCACAATTAATAAAAGTAAATCATTATTGATAAAAGTACGGTCATCAACACAGAGCCTTGGCTCACACCAAACAGCTAGCTATAAAGGACCCCAAAAAATGACTAGTATAAATCCATTGAAACAGGAAAACTAACGGTCTAATCCATATAAAAAATGAGAAATGAGAAACATTTATGAACCACATCAACAAACGATAACTACTGAAGATTCTTGACTTAGGATAGGTGCAAATAATTGCAGCGGGTTCTTGAAAACGTTTAAATAGGTATCAACCTTCCCCTTATTTCAAACAATAGTGTAACATCCCAACATATATAGAAAGACAGACTATGAAATATCAATTGAAATGGCTAAACTCAATCAGAAGACATATCAACGTAATAACAGTATAATACAAGACTTGCCATGGCACCACTTACCAGAATTAGGAATATAAATTATGTTTTACTTGTACACTCAAACCTGAACAGTCCAGTATTTGTCATGTCACAACTCACCAGAATTACGAATATCAATGATATTTCACTAGTACACCAATCCTGTGTAGTACAGTACTTGCCATGTCAGAATTCTAAGTAATAGAATATCAATTATATTTCACTAGTACACCCATCCTTTGTAATACAGTCATGTACAGTACTTGCCATGTCAGAATTAAAAGTTTTAGGAATATCAATGATATTCCACTTGTACACCCATCCTCTATAGTTTGTGTCCAGTATTTGTCATGTCACCACGCACCTGTATCTAGAATATGAATGATATTTCACTTGTATACTGATCCTGTGCATGTAGTACAGTACTTGAAATGTCAACAGTATCAGGAAAATTTTTGATATTTCACTAGTACGCCAATGCTGTAAAGTACAGTATTTGCCATTTCAGTAGTATTAGGAAAATCAATGATATTTAAAGAATACTCATCCTGTATAACTGTATACAATATTAGATGTGACAGTAGTATTAGAAATATCAAATTTTTTTACCAGCGTAGTCATCCTGTATAGTACAGTACTTGCCATGTTAGAATTATTTGAAGTATCAATTATATCTTACCAGTAGTTCATCCTATATACTAAAAAAACTTTATAGGAAATATCAATGATATTTCACCAGTACACCCATTCTGTTAACTAGTTAGTACAGTACTTGAAATGTTGGACGTATTTGGAATATCAATGATATGTCAAATGAAGCTCATCCTGTAGATAGCAACAGAGACATATATATGTGTATATATGTCTCTGATAGCAATAACAGACGTAGTAAGCTTGATTAACAATGATAATCCACCAGTACACCCATCCTGAATACGAATTGGTACTGTTGCAGTGAATACTTGCCATGTCTGTAGTATTAGGAATATCAATGATATTTACTTTTAGCTAACCCTCTGTACTAGTTAGTACAGTATATGTCATGTCAGTGTTTGAAGTACCAGGCTAATCCGGTATGGTAAATTAATTGTCATTCGAGTTGTATTGATAGGATTATAAATGATAATTCACCACTCCAGTATGTACAATAGAGTGTGGGCCTAATTGCCATGTCGCCAGATTTGCGTGCGAGTTCATTGCTGAGAAATTTATATACACAATGTATATGGTTACATTTCCATAAAATGTCAGGATTCTTATCATTTTTGTATCATAAAATCGCGCCAATTTGGCAGTAAGTCTTAGGCATATTTATTTACCGTAAGTCAAGCCATTCAATTGAGAAAACTAACCAACTAACTTAATTAAAAACCACAAAGTCCTTCTTTTTTTTGACCGGATCAATGCATTTGAACATGTTAAATAGAGACATATATAATTGGAAGCCCGTTTATCCTTGGTTAGGAACCCCCTTTTTATAAACGGTCTAGATCCGCCCATGTTAAAATTGTATCTCCTAAAAAACACCAACCCAAGTCCGTTTCTGATTTTTGTTTTGCTCTAATCCGGCGTGGCATCATCGACATCGCCGTTCTTTATTCAAGAGAGACAGTCTTATTTCTTATTGTAGCACGCGTACACAATTACCTGTATATGTTTCGGACCTTTCGAGTAATTGGACCATACGCGTATGGTCATGACCATATGCGTATTTATATATAATCATTTATCCTGCAATTGGGTGTCCTACTATACAGATACAGCCCTACAGATATCGCTATGCTGTATCTGTATACTATACAGATATCGCTTTGAAGCTCCGCCCACTGCCGGACTGAGTATTGTTTGAACCTGTGTGACCTCAGAATGCATTCCAATGACGATGACAATTGTCGATTTCAAAACTTGAATGTGTATGATTGTGTTACAAAATCAACCATGTCAATTTCAGCATGCATGTTTAGTGAATGTCAAGTCTGAAGCGTAGGACAACTCGTACACTTCTGTTTCAAATTTGAAATTGTTTTGTTACTGTGAAAGTACTTTTATTCGTGGGGTACCAATTTTCGTGGTTTTCGTGGATGACGTTATCCACGAATTTAAGTGTCCAACGAAATAAAACAAACATTGTCCAAATCAAGACATGAAATGATCCCATGTAGGTTTGACTACTGATATGATCTAGAGAATATATATTGAATAACGCCAAATCTGAAAATGCTATATAGTAGTCATAGGGCAAACGCGCTATGAACTACAACTCCATGAAGGAGTATAGTACCCATTTAATCTTTCAGAACATTAACTGTACAACTTTTGATCTTTTAATTCTCATAAAAATATTTTTGATCGATGAAAGTCAGATTTCCGGTATTGGTATGCTTGTATGATAAAGTGTTCATTTTATATCCTCAAAATTCTCGTACATGTATATCGGAAATAATAATTTTATGCTGAGCTTAATTTTGATAAGAATTATTTAACATTAAGATACGTTTATAGCATTTGTTTTTATGTACTGTTTTCTTTAGGTGACATGTTTATGGCCTAGTTAACACCTTTGATGGTCTTAAATCTGTTGATCACTTTATCTAGGGTTAATTGGTGTTGTCACTACGATTTGCCATTTTACCGGGTCAATGTTTACTTTGCAATATTTTCCTCAATCAAGACAATTTGTAACCTTCGTTTCTAAAGCTTCAATTTTCCAAATTTGTTTTTTAGAAAACCAAAATCCACGAATTTAAAAACCCACGAACATGTAAATATCTCTCAAACCACGAAAATTGATACCCACGAATTAAAGTACTTTCACAGTATTTGTTTTTACTGTTGAAATTAGTTGTTATGTTGAAATAGACAATTATTCACCTTGAGCCATGTATTATTGTTGACCATTGGAGATTCTTTTTTTGTGAACCCGTCTTCAGCGTAATGTTTTATTTTGATATTACTACGCGGGCCTCAAGGGATTGCAAATCGAAAATAAATGCTAAATATGTTAGTTTTTGTGTCTTTCAAAACACAAACAATATACAGAATTAATTGCAGGATAAAGACAATAACCGTTAAAAAAATAGTGTCTTTAAATATCAGCTGTATTTGTACTCGGCTCGAAACAGGTGTAGTAGCTCGCTAAAAGCTCGCATACACCTTGTTTCCTATCCTCGTACAAATACAGCTGATATTTAAAGACACTAAACAGTTATTGTCTATATATGGTCCGATCGTGCGCGTATCCATGGTCAGACCATATAATGTATATTATCGCTATTTTGTGCATTTTTCTTTTGATCTTTTTTTGTGATAATTTTCATATCATGCTTCTCGCTTGAGATGGAAAAATTATCGCTAGAAACTAAGGAGGCCACGTGGCGTTGCTAACGAAATTGACATAAAATTGACAACGTCGTCATAGGTAAAATAGCGATAAACAGATTATCATTGGTCATCTCAACTCGATTGCTTTTCTCACTTTCGCTGTACCAGCTCAAGCGAGAAAATTAATCTCGTTGAGATGATCAACGATAATCTATAATACTCGTTTGGTTATTAACGGGCCAGACCATAGAGCATATGAGTATTTGAACCATATAGGTATTGTTTTAAATATGCATTAGAAATGTTTCAATAATACAATAAACTTTATTTAAAAAAAATGATGGGCACACGAAAGAAAAATTATAAAACTATTAAAACCGAGATTAAAACATGTTTTAAAAAATCACACTTACAATATGATGAATTAGTGTCGATCTTGTTTCCCGATCAGAAATTATTTTATATATTAGTATCATCAAGGATTTGTATAGTAAGTGGTATCATTAACCTTCAGAAACAATCTTAAAGATGACATATTTTCGACTCAGTTTATATTTGTCAGTTTGAAAATATAGGATTAACTCCCTTGATTTTTTTCATTTAATTTTATCTGTCTATGCAGGTAAGAAAAGCATTTCTTTACAAATAATAGATAAAGTTTATCAAGACAATTAAATTTGATAATTAAAAATGTAAGTTAGGTAATTTTATGATAACAATAGATAAATATTGAACAATGATTATAATATTTTGACCATTATTTTTAGAATAACAAATATAGGTCGGTCTGTTCTAAAATCCGTCATGCAGTCTCTTTGTTGAAGACCGTATGGTTAAAACTATTTGATACCGCTGCACATGAATACTTGTGTGGTAAAGGAAATAAAGTAAATGCAAAATTAATGCAAGTGCTCATCTCTGCTGGACTATGGACAGTCGAAGAAGTGTATGGATGCCGCTTAAAACCACTACCCTTAAGCATTTAAAAAACAAATATTTCGTCCAATTAAGGGCCCTTAATGGGTAGAATGCCTTTTATATACACACAACAATACACTATGAATTAAAAAAAAATCAAGCATTCAATTCTGAAAATAAACTACATTTGGTACGAACTCAGTCCAGGGGCGGATCTAGCCATTTAAACAAAAGGAGGGGTCCCAACCCAGGATAAATTTGGGGGGATCTAGCCATTTAAAAAAAGGAGTGGTCCTAACCCAGGGCAAAAAGGGGGAGCGGTTCCAACTACATGTCCCCATTCAAATGCATTGATCGTAAAAAAAAAAAGGGGTCCCAACCCCCGCCTCCCTTCTGAATCCGCCACTGCTCACTGTTCTTTCCTTTATATCTGTAACATTGAATTACAATAGTTCACGACTATCAAAATTCTTGGCTTGCACTTTTTTTTTGTAAATTGATAAATTAGACCATACTTTCTGACCATTACAATTTCCCGTGTATTTAATTTTTATGCAACAATTCTTTACTTTAAAAATAGTTATTTTTCGCTCGTATATACTGAAATAGATTAAAAAATGATCGTACGGCTGTCGCAAGACACTCGTGACGAGTCGTGATACAGTCGCACGATTGTCTCACGAATACCAAATTTCGTACGATGCTCGCACAACATTGATTGTCTGTCGAACAACATGTGTTTTTTTTTAGAAGAATACAATTCGGCAGCAATGAATGTTTGGAAAACACATACAGTCTGCCGTTTAAAGAGGATGGTTATTCCACAAAAACGATTACGCGTGGCCCTGCTAAATTGGCGCCTTACCGGAATCCAACAAGAGCAAAATATGGTCCTATTAGCGTTGATTCGATCCAGGGAACAGCATAGGAACCAGGGAAACGCCCAAAGGTGGTGGGTTAGGCCATGTATCGAACTGCGCCTGATGTTTCGGCAGTTTAGTACACTGATGCAAGAGTTGAAGCGGGAATCTACTGGTGATTTCTTTATATTCATGCGGATGGAGCCTCGTATGTTTCAAGAACTTTTGCTGAGAGTCGTCCCTCACACCACTAACCTTTATATCACTAGTAGTTCGGTGTCAAACGGGCGAGGGACCCACGAATGTGGTGCGTCAGTTGTACGGCAGTGGCAAGACAGTGACACGATAGTAACACGCGCATCCCATGACATGAAAACCTAAAATATAGCACAAACAACTCACGATTGCCGTACGACTGTCGCACGATCGTCTTGCGACTAACCCACGACAGTACACTATTACATTTTTTTCCTGTCGTGTACCCATCGAGGAATCATCGTGGACATGTCGTAGCTGATATGACCACTAGAAAAATATTTTTGACATTTTGCACGACAGTTCCACGACAACTATTTAATAGATCTTCCACGACAAAAAATCGTTGTGACCGGGGCTTAAGCTCTAGATATACTTAAAGTCAAACGTACGGACCATTTAATTTGAAGGGCAGTCTAAGATATTTGAGAGAAAAATTCTGACCCTGTTTTTTGCCTTGTAAACAGATATTCTGGCCGTATCTGGTTCGAAAACAGTACTCTTGTCCACTTTTTTGCTATTAGAAACAAAAAATTCCAACAAAATTATGCAGCATTAAATGAACATGATGAATAAAAAAACTGGCGTATTTTATTTTTTTTTTGGGGGGGGGGGGGGGGTTACGTGTAAATCCCATATCTGACCGGAATGTTTGTTTCGCAGAACTGATATACTGAATACTTTTTCAAAACCCGACTGCAACCTGCCTGTTGGGTATGTCTCCATTTCCAAACATTTTGATAAAAATTGCTTGCTTGTATTCCTTAACTCGTGTCGGTCGTATTGTAAATTTCATTGAATAGCTCGGTGTTTATCTTGTTTACAACAAGAAATCTGTGAGGTTATGCTAACTAAACATACAACAAACGGGAGAAAATACGGCATAAAAAATGTCCACCCTTAAACTTTAACTATAAAATATACATGCCCCAAGTATTTTCTTATTCCAGGCATAGATTACCTTAGTAGTATTTGGCTCAACTTTTTGGAATTTTGGATCCTCAATGCTCTTCAACTTTGTACTAGTTTGGCTGTTTAAATATTTTGATATGAGCGTCACTGATGAGTCTTATGTAGACGAAACGCGCGTCTGGCGTACTAAATTATAATCCTGGTACTTTTGATAACTATTAACACCACTGGGTCGATGCCACTGCTGGTGGACGTTTCGTCCCCGAGGGTATCACCAGCCCAGTAGTCAACACTTCGGTGTTGACATGAATATCAATTATGTGGTCATTTTTATAAATTTCCTGTTAACAAAACCTTGAATTTTTCGAAAAAACTAAGGATTTTCTTATTCCAGGCATAGATTACCTTAGTAGTATTTGGCTCAACTTTTTGGAATTTTGGATCCTCAATGCTCTTCAACTTTGTACTAGTTTGGCTGTTTAAATATTTTGATATGAGCGTCACTGATGAGTCTTATGTAGACGAAACGCGCGTCTGGCGTACTAAATTATAATCCTGGTACCTTTGATAACTATTAATAGAACCGTTAAAAAAGTGCATTTAACACTTATTTTATGTTTTTTTTATCCAAAAAAGGTCCAAAACTTTTTAGCCTGACTCCGCTTTGTGAACTTTACATACTTCGCTCCCTTCCCAAAATTCTGGCTCCGCACTGGCCTGGTAAGTTTCCTCGTTTGAATCTTTTTACAATTGTCATTTGTTTAAGAGCCTTTTAAAACTGACTATGTGGTATTGTTTTTGCTTATTAATTCTTAAAGGCCGTATGGTGACCTAGAGTTGTTGACTTCTATGTCACTTGGTCTCAGGTCGAGATTTGTCTCATTGGCAATCATACCACATCCTCTTATTATTATTATGATACAAATTAAAAAATACTAGTACAATATCTTGTTAAAAAAAGGCTAAATCTCGCTTGAGATTTTTTTATTGACATATACAAAGAAACAGTGCATGAATAGATATAAACCAGGGCCCGTATGCATAAAGATTCACAAGTTAAGATTTGTTCCGGACGGACAGGTTTTTATTACATATGCTACGATAAATTAGTATAACGATTAGATATCTTAACTAAAGTAGCTTTATGCATACGGGCCCATAGTATACCAAGAAAGTATATACATCGAAATATATATGAACCCGGTAAAATTTGTGTAAATAGGGGAGGGACTGACTGTAATTACGTGCATGTAATAGTCAGCTTTTTAAATTGCCGATTATAGCAGAAAATGAAGGTTTGTATAAAACTTCTTATGTCCTCTTTGTATCAACACGACGGGTGCCACATGTGCAGCAGGATTTGCTTATCCATTTGGAGCAAATGAGAACACCAGACTTTTTGTTGTTCCTCAGTCTTTAGTTTTCTATGTAGTTTATTGTGTACTGTTGTTTGTCTAGTGTTGTTTTTCTTTATTAGCCATGGTGTTGTCAGTTTATTGTCGACTTTTGCGTCACAAGCCCTTTTGTTTTCGTTGACTTCCCTTTTTGACATCTTTTGGTCAAACTTTCAAGTCAGTTCAAAAGAGGTAAACTACATCAAAACAACATGCACTATTACAATAAGGAACCTGTTTTACTGTGTAGTATAAAAAAAATGTATAGTCAGATTGGGGACGGTCATTTAATATATAGAAATATAAATGGCACTGCCATACTCTATAATGGTTTGGTCACGGGACTCAGACACATACTTGCAACAAAAAAAAGACATGGCGGTATGGGATATAAACTTGAGACACAGGCAGGTCCGAAATACAATCATGCTGTTGGTCCGCTGTGAAACCACGACTTTCATTCATTCATCGTACACAACTCGAACTTTGTGTCAGTTATATTTTCCACACAAGTAGCCAGTATAAATAGAAATTGATTTTTTTAGAATATAAATTAAGTACCTTAAAAGTTTATCATCTCCTATTAATTCCCTAAATAGTTGCATTTCTATTGGAACAAGGAAACGAAACAAAAATTAATGGTTTCGATTATATTTTTGTGTTGTTCTGTTTTGAGTGTGTTTGTCGTCTGAAATTAATTGTCGAAATGCGCATATGATACATGAAAAATGGTACCGTTTATGTTATTAATACCATTGGGTCGATAAATGGACTGCAAGTTCACGAGGATACCACTAATGCAGTAGCCAGTACTTCATTACTGGCATGCAACTATGGAAATTGTTAGATTGAATTTGGTTGCTCGAACAAATTTGTTTAAAAAAAAATCGTAAGGGTTCTTGGAATACCAGTGTCTCGCCTACTTTTGCTGTTAATCGCAGGCTCAACAAAAATGAAGGGAAAATAATAATAAAAATATTCCTCTCAACTATCCGTTTTGATTGTAAGAAGCTTCTGTACAAGTTTTATAAAAATCCACGATAGTTTATGAATCTAATAAATGTTTTAAAAACTTTAACTGTAGACTGTATGTTAACTTAAAGAAAAACTAAGTCTATTTATAAGTATTATACGGAAAAACAAGAACAAAATTTAATTAAAATTTCCTTCTAGATACTAGCTTTTGATCATAAACAAGCTTCTGTCCAATTGTTTTGTACAAATCCAGGATAGTTTAAGAAATTTGTTAAATTTTTAAAACTTTAACCCCAGAGTGAATGTATTGTTTCCTGGCAGAAATAATATGTCCATTTACAAATAAAATACGGAAAACACGGATTTTTTTTTACAAAATTTACTTCTGGATACTGTGTTATGATCATAAACAAGCTTCTGTCCAAGTTTGGTAGAAATCCAGGATAGTTTAAGAAAGTTATTAAGATTTCAAAAACCTTAGCCACAGAGTGAATATTTGTGGACGCCGCCGCCGACGACGGAATGTAGGATCACTATGTCTCGCTTTTTCAACAAAAGCCGAAGGCTCGACAAAAAAACAAATAAAGTACGAAGTTGAAGGGTTTAAAAGATAGAGATCGATTCTGGGGAGCATTAAAACAATCCATTTAATTCTTGTAAAGTTAATTTGGTTTATAACTACGTCATACTTAACGGAATCTGATCTTGGGAACAAATATATTTTTGGACTTTTGCAATTTTTTGCAGTTCGTCTGAGCGGTTGTAATTTGAACTGTAGATGCACGTGGAATTGTTTGTGAAAAGTCGCTAAACTTTTACGAGCTCTAACGTCATGGACATTTTATATTCATATTACGAAATACCTGATCCTAAATGTTCAGTTAATTTTTTTCCAAAGATTGTCATCTAAAGCAAAACTCACAAGGACAACATAAACAAAACAGTGCCATCATTTTTAAATACTGCTAACGTTTGATTCAAATAATGATATAACATATGAGGGTCTGGATTTTTTTTGGAGGGGAGGGGTTCCTCATTTCTCTATCCTTAAAAATTTTGTGTCATTTTCTGTATTCTTTATTAATTTTGCCTGTTATTCTCTATTCTACATATTTTAGCAAACCAGTATTTTCTATTCTTAAATGGTTTGAACTTTTTTTCTCTATTCTTTATTTTTATGCGTTTTATTTTGCACAATCTGCCCATTATTCTCTGTTCTGTGATACCCATCCACACCCTCGTGCATGTTGTTTCAAGTAATGGTATTTCACATATAGTAGTATTTAACTTTTAAATATATCTCGTTCCTTGAATGTTTTTGTCCATTTTATCAATATAGGAATCAGTTCATTAGTTTTACACTGAATAAGTTGTCATTTCTTAATACATTGGTGTAATTCGGAATATATCATGTATGGAAATCATAGATTTTTCATGTTTGTATTTCGAGGAATAGAACTGTACAATATTCCTGTCTAGTTTGTTTGTATTTCAATAGATTCCAAATACGGTTGATTGATGACGTGTGAAACTAGATCGAATCCTAGATTGAGCTTCTCTGAAAAGCAAATCTTGGCTTTTGAAATATTAATAGATATATCATTATTTCAAATTGTATACATCCTATTACTACCAGATTAATACAAAACAATGTTGTTTAGTCCTTTAATAAAGTTAGCTTTCATGTATTTTTTTGTAAACATGTTCGCCGGTCTGTAGATGATATCCAAGATAAGTACAACATAGACTTAACTACGCTACCAGCGAACATCAAATTAAAACATTTATTTTGTAATTACAGCAAGCTTGTTTCTAACTTTATTTTGAACTGTTTTACCATCAGACAATCTGTGATCAACTGATAACGTGCCTTGCTATAAATTGCGTGTAAATTTGAACTATATTTACTTATTTATTTTATTTTCGATAATAATACACAATGTACAGTGCATCATAAGCCTATTTGGCTGGCTGAATATTACTTGTATATGAATGTAATTGTTTGTTATAATTCAGGTTGCACTTTAATATTAAAATATTCATTCATTCATTCATGTAGACTTTTTTTTAATTTTATATTTGACATGGTGTTTTCAGTTTCTCATCGAGGTTTGAAAGTCCACTTGGTATTTCGCGTCTCTTAAATAATCATACTAAATCTTATTGGAGGGATTTTAACTTTCGTTTTATAAATACAAGAAGAAATTTTGGAAGCGTCTCGTCAACAAATCTTTCCACATTCGACAAATATTTTTTTACAATTTGAACTTGATTTGTGTTTTGTGGTGATAAGCATCTATATATTAAACGAGAAGACCTCATTTTGTGTGTCGCTTCTCTTCCTTCCACAATAAATCAATCATCATACCTCTGTGTTCTAACGGTAACATGCATAGTCGCATTTGTCATCCATTCTTATGATTATTCAGATTGAGTTAATTTGGGAGAAAAACGATAAAATAGGAGTCCGGATATTGTTTCCGTCATCACACTGAATTTTAGTCATAGATTTTCCGTCATCAGACTTAATTTTAGTCATAGATAAGACTTCCGGCAATCCTCGGTAGAATCCGATACTCTCCTTCTATCCCTCGGCTGTAATACGGTAAGTGATATGTGTCTAGACTACGCCTTACATTTCTTCGCCGGAAGATGAACGGTTTACCTCTAGTGGAAGGTTAAAATTTCAAAATGGTTTCCTTTGAAGATTGTATTGAATTTTGTAAGATTGAAAGTGGATTATTCTCATCATGCTCATCGTCAGATATAATTTTAAAAGAGAAGCAGTTGGAAACATTAAAAGCGTTGTATTTCAACAAAGACTGCATTTCAGTGTTGCCGACTGGCTATGGTAAAAGCCTGATCTTCCAGATTTTACCTTGTTTTTTTTCTCAAAAGAAACTTGATAGACAACAACCAATGACCGCTCTGGTTGCGTCACCTCTGAATTATTTAATGCAAGATCAAGTACTCAGTCTTCGAAAAAAAAGGAATAAAAGCATGTAGCTTAAACATTTCAGGTATAGTGTAGACTGTAGTATAGCGCACATACAACTAATATAAGTCTTAAGGTCTCAACCCTCCCCATTAGCTGATTACGCTACATGTATACACCTTAGCTCTAACAGGTTGGAAACAGCCCCCTTGTTAGATGAGGGTACGGAATCGGCCGAGTTGAGATGAATGAGATAAGACTTCCGGTTTTAAACATGCCCGCAAGAATAACCAATCGTATGACAGATTACAAAAATGAAAAATAAATAAGTCAATCAGAGCGTTCTCCATATCATGGTTTTTAGATCGCAAGAACCACAACTATTCGTGTTGTTTATTCTTTAGTTTTCTATGTTGTGTCGTGTGTGCTGTTATTTGTTTGTCTTTTTCATTTTTAGCCATGGCGTTGTCAGTTTGTTTTAGATTTATGAGTTTGACTGTCCCTTTGGTATCTTTCGTCCCTCTTTTATATCTCCTTAGAGACAAATTGAATGATTTTTCGCGTTTATCCAAAAGTTAACTACGACTTTATCACTATAATATATGGAGACTCTCTGTATTTTGTCTACTGTTTTCTTTGAAATATATACTATCTAAGGGGTCATACCAGTTACATATATATTGAAATAAGTAAAACATGTGGAAACAAGAATTTGTCCATAGTATACGGATGCCACAACGGCACTATCATTTTCTATGTTCAGTGGACCGTGAAATGGGGTAAAATCTCTAATTTGGCATTAAAATTAGAAAGATCATATCATAGGAAACATATTTACTTTATATTAAGTTTCGAGTTAATTGGACTTCAACTTCATCAAAAACTACCTCGACAAAAACTTTAACCTGAAGTGGGACAGACGGACCGACGAACGAACGAACGGACGCACAGACTAGAAAACATTATGCCCATAAATGGGGCATAAAAATTTATTGTTGCAGGTAAAAGTAGTGATTTGGCCAAAATGAATGTAGGGTAAAGATTAGAGGGAGGCAGGAGTTTTTCGGGACGTCGGGATCGGGTGTTTTTAAGCTCGGGATTTCGGGATTGATCCTTATGGGATCCGGGAATATTTTTTTCGAATTTGGGATGGCGGGACATGAATTTCGTTAAAAAACGCACCTCGAAATTTCAAGTTTTTAAGCCCGGGATTTCGGGATCAGGGCCCCTCCGACCACCACTTAAATTAGCCTTAGTCATTTATACCAATCTAATTAAAATATTGATCTCTGATTACGTTATACTCATATGTAGTATAACGTAATCAGAGATCAATATTTTAATTAGATTGCATTTATACAAGATTCAAATCCTACCATGGCATGTTAATAGGGCTCCCAAAAGGAAAAGCACGGATGGATTGTCCTAGAAGCATGTTTTATTAGAATAATAATGGTCTATAACCAGTTTCATTTAATTCATGTTTGAAGCGGTGCAAATTTTTAATTTAATTTGACTTGTACCAAAAAATGCACTGTAGCAAAGGGGAAGAATTATTGTGGTTTAAGGCCAGAAACACGAAAATAATTGAATTTAACAGAAAGGAAACAAATAACGGTCTTTGGAAAAGGGAGAGGGCTTTTGATACCTTATATGAAATTCTCCAGACATAATATCTTTTACAAAAATTCATCCTACAACTGTTTACAAGCTGTATATGCCCGCGATTTCGCGGGTGTATTCTAGTTATATATAAATATCATAAAATTTCGTTGAGGAAACAAAAGTTAGATAACAGAAACTAATTTTGGGACGTATGGCCGTACGTTCAGACGGGAAAAGTTAACACTTATGCACCCTCCTCTGCGTCGGGGGCATAAAAAGACATATTTAGGTAGTTGGCATGTCAAATCTGCTAGTAGTCCTTTGTTAATTTATGTATCATTGTCATTTGCCGGCTTATTTTCTTTTGTTACCTATTCATACATCGGACTGGGACTTCTAGATAACTTTTAGTAAAAAATGCTGATGATATTTGTGCAGTTTAAATTCAAATTGTATAACTTTTAAAGAGTTTAACTGTGCGTATTGCTATGTGTTTCTTTATTTTACATTGGCTAGAGGTATAGGGAATGGTTGACATTTCACAAAACATGTTTAATCCTGCCGCTTCTGGCCTATGTTAGTCTTGTACGTTTTTTTTTTAAATTTTAGTTCATTTATATGTTTTTGAGTTTAGTGTGACGTCCATTTTCACTGAACTAGTACACAATTTTAATCAAGGCCAGCTGAGGACCACCTCCGGGTGCGGGATTTTCTTGCTGTGTTGAAGACCTATTAGTCTGCTCTTTGGTCGGGTTGTTTTCTCTTTGACATAGTCTCCATTTCCATTCTCCATCCATTTTATATGTTCATGTATACTAGTTGTAAATTTCGTTCAAGCCATAATTGATTCATTGATGGTTGCACATAAAGTACAGCAGGAAATATTACATACATAATCACAACGATAGAATGGTTATGTGTTATAAAGAGACATTACTTTCTAGACCGATACACGGAATTTATAGTTACATGCTAACTCCCTTGACAGTCCAAGAATTGAGAAAATGTCGAGGTTAACTATAGTGATAAAATGTCGAGGTTAACTATAGTGATAAAATGTCGAGGTTAACTATAGGGATAAAATGTCGAGGTTAACTTTAGTGATAAAATGTCGAGGTTAACTATAGTGATAAAATGTCGAGGTTAACTATAGTGATACAATGTCGAGGTTAACTTTAGTGATAACATGTCGAGGTTAACTATAGTGATAACATGTCGAGGTTAACTATAGTGATAAAATGTCGAGGTTAACTATAGTGATAACATGTCGAGGTTAACTATAGTGATAAAATGTCGAGGTTAACTATAGTGATAAAATGTCGAGGTTAACTTTAGTGATAAAATGTCGAGGTTAACTATAGTGATAAAATGTCGAGGTTAACTATAGTGATAAAATGTCGAGGTTAACTATAATGATAAAATGTCGAGGTTAACTATAGTGATAAAATGTCTGATAGATATATATATAGATAAAAAAAAATGTGGATTGAATTTAATCATTTTGCAACCTTTTGGTTTTTTTTATTTATCAGTGACGGAGTCTGTAGTAATCAAAAACGTCATCAGGACAACTAAAATATGACCCCAAAAGAGAAGAGATATAATAAATATTTTATTTACATTTTGCGTCCATTCCATAACAACAATCGAAATACTTGTTTTTAATTCTCTTAACTTGAAATGCATAAAACTATTTCGGAACTATTTTGACTTTTCACATATTTGCTATTTTTCTTTAGTAAAGTTTTATTTTTGTTTTCTTAATTTCGTCATATTTATAAACGATCATATGGGAATACATATTGTCGGTAAACTTTCTGTATTCTTCTGATGTTTCAGTCTCGTTGATATCTCGTTCGGGATTTACTTTCAAACATGTGATACTAGTGGAAAATATCAATGAATTTGAAAATAACATCATAATCAAACTGAACTATGTAAAAAGAAAATTGTGTTGGAGCAATAAGTAGCTTTTAAGTAATAAAATTTTCAATTTTATAAACAATCTGGTCAGTGTCATCAGCCAACATATGAAAATGGGTGAAATGTTCAAAGAAATTATTTTATCAAAAATTAATATGTATCCCATATTAATTTTTACTTTTCAAAAGTCTTATAAATGTCGTTTTTCAATCATTCGTAACTAAGATGTTGTTATTATATGCTTTTTGTTCAAAAAAAAAGGAGAAAAATTCCAAATTTACAGTATAGTTTGACACGAAAAAAACAACACTTAACATAATATAAAATTTTCTTATATTAACACCTACCAATAGTTTTAGAAAATTTTGGCTCCTCAGAGGTGTAAATCCTTAAAAATAAAGATACAAAAAATATATAAGTATCATAGCTTACGCATATAATTTATTAACCATATTCACATGTATGCAATTGCGATCTATTTCTGAATTATGTCGTTGCAACCAATATTTGAACAATGGTGTTGCGACCAATATCTGAACAATGGTGTTGCGACCAATATTTGAACAATCTTGTTGCGACCAATATTTGAACAATGGTGTTGCGACCAATATCTGAACAATCTTGTTGCTACCAATATCTGAACAATGTTGTTGCTACCAATATCTGAACAATCTTGTTGCTACCAATATCTGAACAATCTTGTTGCTACCAATATCTGAACAATCTTGTTGCTACCAATATATGAACAATGTTGTTGCGACCAATATTTGAACAATGGTGTTGCGACCAATATCTGAACAATGTTGTTGCGACCAATATTTGAACAATGGTGTTGTGACCAATATTTGAACAATCTTGTTGCTACCAATATCTGAACAACAATCCATGTTCTATTCCTACTTGATAAAACCAATGTGTGTAAATATGTTTTTTGAGAGTTGTAAATGTTTCAGTACGGTTTTCTGTGGCAGTTGAAGTGGTCTAGCGATGTTCTTAACACCTAAATCCATTAGAATCTATCGATCAAGAGAAAAATCCAACAGAATTGCACGAATTCCAAATCGACCGAGAAAATGTGCTTCGACAATGCATATAAAAAAGAACATTAAAGTTAAAAATTATTTTGCACTTTATGAACGTACTTTTCAAAATTTTCGTGTGAACACTTTGTATAAGGTTTTATATGTCCATTCCATGCATGGCTGGCCACGACACCTTTCATATACTTATCTTCTTTTGAATGGATTCTTTGTGAATCAGGAACACGTTCTGATTTCGTATTAGAAAGTCTATTTACAAGAGATTGCATATCGTTCGTAGACATTTTCTTCTGTCCTATAAATCGAGTCTTTATGTGGTGATTTGAGCGGGTTTTGAAAATTTCATGAGCATTGCGGTTTGGCATCTTAAGATCATCGTCTGTATGTTGTCTTTTTGGTTTTGAAAGTCTTTCACACAATTCTTTTACTTCAAATTGGGACACAGTTTCAAATCCGGCATATCTGGCACTCATTTTCGAATAATCAGGCAAATTTCTTGGCGGTACGATAAGCTTTTTCTTTGGTATAATTTCTGTGTGCGTTAGTCCTATTTCGACATATAACATGGCCTTTTTTTTTATCAAGTAACAAATATTACTAAGTTAGTGCATTTTATTTAACACGTTTCTATAATGTTATTCAATATTTCGGTAGCGTTTTAATAATTCATTTAAGTATTTTCCAATGAATCATTTTCTTGATAAAATATACCAGTTGTTTAAAACTAAAACATCTATTTTTAAACTACAGTCTGAAACAATTGCAAATCGTTAAAAGTATATATTCTTTATGATGAAATAATGATCCACAATGATTTTGAATAGTTATATTTGGTGTTTAAATATAATATGTTTCAATGAGATAATAATAAACAACTGATGCAAAAGATAAAGCCATATATGAAACACCCATTTAAACGGACATGAAACGGCGTACATACGTCAGGGTTACAAATGTATCCCGTTATTGTTTCAGTTATATAATTGTTTATTCAAATTAAATGTTAAAAGAACACAACCACAACAGATTTCAAACCGATAAACTTTACACCCATATTGAAAATTTAATATTCATTTAGTTTTTATTTTAGATACCAGGCCATGCATTGCGTTTAAATTTGTTAATACATGAAATTAAACCACATTGTTATAAAAAATTATAGTAACTGCAGTACCAAAGTATACGCTATTATTATTTTCCCGGTTTTCTTATGAAGTCACGAAATTAGAAGTATTGTCTGTTAAAATGTAATTCTTGGTATTATTATCATGATTATATGTACTATAACCGATATACCTCTCTGATATGAAGCTCTTAGAAAATTTGTATATTGAGATTTGATCGAAAACAATGATAGTTGGGGAGGATCCATTTAACTTAAAAAAAAGGTGGGAGGGGTATGGTCTTTTGTCCGAGGCAGATTTTTGTAGCTCAAAGCGTGAACACTTTTTTATTTTTTCAACGTTATCAATCATTTTTTTTTTTTAATTAAGTAGCAGTCCATGTAAAAACCAGACAAAAGGTGATATACCAAGGTAGTGGGAATTTTATAAATTTTTCAGAGAATGTTCCTTAGATAACCAAAAAGAAAAAAACTCAAACAAAAAAGCTGGAAAGCAACGGTTGCTAGGGAATTCCGCTTATTGATATTTGCCTAACAACAGTAACAAATTGCTCAAAATTTCTTCTGAAAATGCTCCAATTTAAAGAAAAGAATTATAAATCTTGCAGAAGATGCAATTATTAGATATATATTTTTTTACAGACGGTATACTTCCCTTAATTAAATTTGAACATCAAATTTGGATTTGTGTAAACATAATCATATATAACTAGGTCGTTTGAGGTAACACTTTAAAGGAATTTTGATAAAAGGTAACAATACCTAAATTTTTCATTTTTTAGATTAAAATTTGAAAAAAAGCCAGACCTGTACATCTGAAACACCTATATATCACGAATAATCAACCTTATCACAGAAATTTTTCATTAATTTTTTTTGGGGATTTTAAAAGGTCAAAGGTCAAAGGTTAAAATAAAAAATGTCCAAAAAACATAAAAATCACACTGAAAGCAGGGTTTTTTTCCCTAAAATTGTTTCAATTTATGGTAGATAAATGCATACATGGTTGCATAATATCAGGACTCTAATGTTCTTACTTTTCTTAATATTATGACCTTGACCTTTTACCTGAAGGTCATTTTTTTTTTCGACTTTTTAGAGTTTTGAAAGCCTTTTTGACAGATTTGTTTACAACTTTTCAACTATTCTCAATATCATGTGTGTTATAATAAATTATTTTTGTGAACATGGCTTGCAGCTATATAGGTGTCATACCACCAATTACTCCCTCAAATTTAGAACGTATGTGAAAGTAGGCCTACTCGGACAAAAAAAAGTGCATTTGATGTCATTGTTCACCTAAACTAACTAACAAATTTGCAGAAATGAAAGTTTTGTTGAAAGAGAAATATATTAAGACCATTTTGAGCCAAAATTTACCTGTCTATGAGTTTGCATGAAAAATTGAGGATTAATGCGCTCCATAGTATACTAATTTAAGATTTCCAGAAAACCAGGGGTTATTTTTAGTGGTACCTCCTTTCGGAAGCTCTCTGCTTTCTTATATGATTTTGAATGTATGTTGAAAATTGGCATGCAGAAAGGTGACACCTGTACAATTCAGGATATACCTAGTTTCTATGAAGTTAAACTTAAGGTAAAATATTTAGAAAGCTGTGAAAATTGCAAAATTTGGTTGAACAGATAGGGACTTTTAATTGGTGGTATGACACCTTTAAGCAAAATGCGGTGAAACATCAAAATCAGAAAACAATTGTTTTTTTTTGTCTTAACTGATCATTTGAGATAATAGTAGCCACATTTCAATCTTTTTGGGGGCAAAATGTCACATATTGCAAATTTAGAGCCTAAATCTTGAGTTTGTCCTATTTTTAGCTTTTCCCATCCTGACAATGCTTTTATATAAAAGTCCTAATAATATTTAAATGCACAAATTATTCTGCGTGTTAACATGAAACATAAGTTGTTTACTACCCAAAAAAATTTTGTCATGCAGATTTAATGCACAGAAAGTTTTGCGGTGTTAAACATTGAAACATAAGTTGTTTACTACCCCCAAAAAAATTTTGTCATGCAGATTTAATGAAATTATTTGATTTTTACCCCTTATAGCATTGCGTCATACTATGTACTTGGCAGATAGCATAGCCTAATGTAAGCACTGCAGAAACTCACAAAAGCACCATTTATTATTCCAAATGAAATTTTTATATCTTAAATTTTATTAACTGATGTAAATAAACACAGTTAAATGACCATGACTGCACTGTTGATCAATTTGTAGTACTTTACTGACACCAGTGAAAAAAAGGGGGTCAATATTCCTTGACACTTCAATACCTTGGATTTTTTACTAAATTCATTGCAAAAATTGTTGGAAGTCTTTAGAGAAGTAGAACAAACAAGAAAAAATCAGTAAAACAATGATCTTGATATTGAAAGTTTATGTTCCTGTAGCCCAAAATGAAATTTTCAAGTATTTTCTATCAAAGTCATACATTACAGTCAGTTTAAATTGAGCTGTGAAATTTTTATTATAAGTCGCATAATGCTCAGATAGGCTGTTTTTAACTACAAATTGACTAAGGATTAAGAATAAAGCAAAATAAAAGATTTCTAATCAACTTTTTTGTCTCTTTAAGCAAAATGCGGTGAAACATCAAAATCAGAAAACAATTGTTTTTTTTTGTCCTTAACTGATCATTTGAGATAATAGTAGCCACATTTCAATCTTTTGGGGCAAAATGTCACATATTGCAAATTTAGAGCCTAAATCTTGAGTTTGTCCTTATTTTTAGCTTTTCCCATCCTGACAATATGCTTTTTATATAAAAAATGTCCTTAAATAATATTATAAATGCACAGAAAGTTATTCTGCGGTGTTAAACATTGAAACATAGTTGTTTACTACCCAAAAAAATTTTGTCATGCAAGATTTAATGAAATATTTGATTTTTACCCCTTATAGCATTGCGTCATACTATGTACTTGGCAGATAGCATAGCCTAATGTAAGCACTGCAGAAACTCACAAAAGCACCATTTATTATTCCAAATGAAATTTTTATATCTTAAATTTATTAACTGATGTAAATAAACACAGTTAAATGACCATGACTGCACTGTTGATCAATTTGTAGTACTTTACTGACACCAGTGAAAAAAAGGGGGTCAATAATTCCTTGACACTTCAATACCTTGGATTTTTTACTAAATTCATTGCAAAAATTGTTGGAAGTCTTAGAGAAGTAGAACAAACAAGAAAAAATCAGTAAAATCAATGATCTTGATATTGAAAGTTTATGTTCCTGTAGCCCAAAATGAAATTTTCAAGTATTTTCTATCAAAGTCATACATTACAGTCAGTTTAAATTGAGCTGTGAAATTTTTTATTATAATCGCATAATGCTCAGATAGGCTGTTTTTAACTACAAATTGACTAAGATTAAAATAAAGCAAAATAAAGATTTCTAATCAACTTTTTTGTCTCTTTAGGTGTCATACCACCAATTACTCCCTCAAATTTAGAACGTATGTGAAAGTAGGCCTACTCGGACAAAAAAAAGTGCATTTGATGTCATTGTTCACCTAAACTAACTAACAAATTTGCAGAAATGAAAGTTTTGTTGAAAGAGAAATATATTAAGACCATTTTGAGCCAAAATTTACCTGTCTATGAGTTTGCATGAAAAATTGAGGATTAATGCGCTCCATAGTATACTAATTTAAGATTTCCAGAAAACCAGGGGTTATTTTTAGTGGTACCTCCTTTCGGAAGCTCTCTGCTTTCTTATATGATTTTGAATGTATGTTGAAAATTGGCATGCAGAAAGGTGACACCTGTACAATTCAGGATATACCTAGTTTCTATGAAGTTAAACTTAAGGTAAAATATTTAGAAAGCTGTGAAAATTGCAAAATTTGGTTGAACAGATAGGGACTTTTAATTGGTGGTATGACACCTATATATCACCTTCACCTTTGACTTAAAGGTCAAATTATTTTGTTTTTTTTAATATGACACTCTTCCAGCAGAAATATCTTGATTTTGTGCAGGTTTTTGATATTTGCAATCTAACGACTTTCTTATAACTTGTTTTGCACCTCTGCCAACATGACCTTACACAAAAGACTGCACACAAAAGAACATAAATGGAGAATCCCCCCATATAACGTTATAAACTGGCATAACTGATGACCAATTAAGCTGGCACAACCAAAAGTCAAACATGATCTGTGATTTATGGTAATATTATAAAGCAATGTGTATAAGTTTCATAACAATTGGTTGAGGAAAACTAAGAAGATAACAGTTACCAACTTTTTGATGTACAGACTTATGTTAATATAGATCAACATCATGATGGTTAAATTTAATGCCTTGTCACCTAGCGGTACCTATATGGTTGATTTATATGTCTGTGGGAGTTTGTCCCAGCCATCAAACAATATATTCTAAAAATATTTTTTTCTGTCACCTTTGAGAAACCTTGTTTCTACTGTTATATCTACACAACACACAGCAGATTAATTCCAATATAACCTTTATTTGGAACACCTTATATTCAGCAAAACAGGTATTGATGACTGTGAATTTTAATTAAAATAAAACATAATAGTAGTCATCCAGTTTCAAAACATTTATTTGTGATAAAATAACTACAAATAGATTTTCCACACAGGGCCTATGTACGACTCATTTGGATTAGTTACATATATAAACACAATTTATATACTGCTTATTTAACCCTAATAATTTACCTTTGTTTTATTAAAACAGAATGCAATTTACATCGTGAGTAAGACGCCCAATTTCCCTTCCTGAAACCAGCTTTTTTTAATCTAGTCACTTGATATATGCCTATTGGCATACATTTTAGGTTTTTTAATTCAAATTTAAAACTTACTTGCTTTAAATAACACAGATAATAAGAAAAAATACACACTATACTTGGATTTGGATTGTGGTTTGACACAGATGAATGTGTAACTTCTATTAATAATAAAAGGAATACACATACATTTACATATTGCTATATTAAACTGAAAGTACAGTTAAAATAAAAAATGATTAGAGTTATCTCCCCTTGCATATTTTAAGGAAGTATATGGAAACAAAATAAAGTAACTACATCTATATCAAGTAAGTTAATTATCTCCCTTTAAATATTTCAGATCACGAATATCTTCCTTTATGCACATTCTATGGTCATGTACTTCAACTGTGTAAAGTTTCATTAATATTGCTACAGTCATTTAGGAGGAGTTGTGCTTACAAGACCTAATGCCACATATTGTGATATTTAAACTTAATAATTTCAATTATCTCCCTTGAAAAAAACATCTGATAACGAAAAGTTTTAACTTTAATGCTAATTTGAACATACTTATATATAAAAAACATTTAAAGAACGTTTCTTAACGTACAGGTTAAAAAATTTGATGTTCACTCAAGCAAAGCAGGGCTAGAAATGACCATATATACACCTATCATTTAACACAATAATTTTTCCCGCCCAAAAAATTCATACGCCTTCGAACTACTACGTGAGAAGACAATTAATTCCCGTTACACTACGTGCCACGGAAATTAGGAAGTCTTCTTTATACCTTATGTTCCTAACATAGTAACACTTCTACCAATAAACAACTAAAACACAAACGTATGTTTGTCGACTAGCTTGCTGCTTGTGTATATAGAAAACAACAAAGATAGCTAGACTGTATAAACAAATAAATTTCAAACTAAACAACAAAAATATTTCCTAACATCAGACCTGCGATTGATAAATCATAAACCTAATTGCTTCGACACTTTTAATCTGTTTTCAATAGAATCAGCCACATAACCATCCTTACTAGAATCGCTTTTCCATCTACCATGGCGCTTCCAGCACCTTTCGTTAACGTCAGAATTAGCCGCCGCAGTGGCACCACCAGACCTCAAAGAGTGCAAACCAAGGTTTAACTCTGGAGCAACTAATTTCAAACGCTTCAGTGTGCATTCTCTAGCTGTGCTATAGCTGATCGGTTTATTAACCTGAATTAAACCAGACTTGTTCTTAGACTTGTACAATGGACGAAACAAATACTTGTCTGAAAACATATCTAAATGCGCCATACCAACATACTTTAATAACATGTCAAAGGGACAAGCCATTGATTGACCTTTAGAAACTAAAACTTCATCTCCTGCTCTATATTGGTCAGTTTTGCTCTTTTTAATCTTTACAATTAAATAACTATCTTTAAAAATAATGTCGTTTCATTTCAGATTACTCAACTCACTAAATCTAAGAAAAGCGCTATAACTCAGTAAAATCATAGCCAGATCCCTAACTACTGTTAAATCATTCGACCCTTGAAACATAGAACATAAACTTATCAAATTATCATTGGACACAGGATCCTTCTTTACAACTGGAGCTTTAGCAGTACGTTTAGCCGACTCAACTATATTTTTTACAAAAGTATTCTCTGTAGGATCAAACTGACCTGACATGTCATGGGCCCATTTAATGGAATAAAAAACACTATTGATTGTACTGTATGTAGCACCTGAATCAAGCAAATGAACTAAATATAAGGAAACATGAATAGGCGATGCTGGCAAATAAGCCAAATTATGTTCATGCGAAAATGTTTTCCATTTTTTAAAAGCATAGTTATATTTTCTAACAGTACTGTCACTCCTGGAATCAAGCAGTCTCGACGAAAAACTATCCACCAAATCATGTAAAGGATGATCCTCTCCAATACCACTATCCTCCACGGCTTCTGTTACAAAACGTCCAAGCGTTAACCCTGTACAAAAAAAACAAATTAAAAATAAAATCAATTAAATCTTATCTTAAATGCAATCAAGGAAAATTTCATATATTTCCCAAATACACCATTATTTCCCCTTCCGGGAACAACAGGACTAATGCTCATTATTTGATGCTTTTCTTTTATGAAATGTTTCAAATTTCCAAAAATATCATGCAACATCAACCAATAAGGTGAAGAATACCACAATGGAACCACCAATGTACAATTTGCCTCATCCCTGCACAGTTTTCTTATAACCTTACAAACAACATTTGGTGGTGGTACTAACCACCAAACCAGTTTTGTGAGAACGCATCAATTGCTTCTGTATTCTTACACCAACATTTAGAATTGAATCTCGAACATTTAGTGTTGTAATCTGTAGCAAATCTGTCTATTGTATGTTTACCCCATAACTTATCTAACATTTGAAATACAGATTCTTTAATACCCCAGTCGTCGCAATCTGAATATCTACTCAGACCATCAGCAATTTTATTTTGTTCTCTTGGAATCCAATGTGGTTTAATTTTTATATTGTTCTCTGAACATAAATAATTTAGCTCACAAGCAATATTTTGCAGTTCCGGTTTTTTGCTACCATTTTTAACTATACTAGTTACATTCTTATTGTCTGTACTCAATTTTAAACAATGGTTTTCTAAACATCTTAACGTACTTTTCACTGTTCTGCTTACTGCTTCAAGTTCACGCTATGTTGAACTTTTACCACTTTCCAATACTGACCAACTTCCTACTACAGTTTTCAAACTGTTACCTGGTAATTCTAGACAAAAGAGGGACGAAAGATACCAAAGGGACAGTCAAACTCATAAATCTAAAACAAACTGACAACGCCATGGCTAAAAATAAAAAAGACAAACAGAAAAACAATAGTACACACGACACAACATAGAAAACTAAAGAATAAACAGCACGAACCCCACCAAAAACTAGGGGTGATCTCAGGTGCTCCGGAAGGGTAAGCAGATCCTGCTCCACAACAGTCAGTCAGAATTTCTAACGAGTCACAGACCGACTCGGCACATATGCCATCAACTGCGGGCACAATATAGCCCCCAAAACCTACTTCTGAGGCATCAGTAAACGCCACCAAATCACATACATCTGACTCATGCAGATCATTACCTTGCTCATTTAACTGCGTTACTGAATTTAACCAGTATCTGAGCTCCTCGACAGCCGGGGCTGTCAGAGCGACAAGTGACTTCCAACTTGCCCTTAATAGTATACAGTTATACAATTCTCTAGTTCTAAGCCTAACTAAATTACCTAACACAGCTTGCATTGATATAATCTGACCAACAATACCGGCAACAAACTTTGCATTGTGCAACATTTTTCCTTTTCCGACACAGAAAAGTATTTTACTGATAACATCAACTAATCTGTCAATACGTTCACTGGAAACTCTAAGTTTCCCGAACTCCATATCCCATACTAAACCTATCCAGGTCATATTTTGCTGTGGATACCAAACACATTTTTCTTCAGCTATTAAAAAACCAAATTCAGACAAACTAGATCTTATATAAGAGCTAGCTCTTTCAGCTGATTGAAAATCATTTGCACCTCCAAGCCCATCATCAAGATACATTATTATCTTCAACCCCTGATTTCTCCAGTATTTTATCACTTCCTTAAGAACTTTGGTAAAAATATGACCTGCACTGGCCAGACCAAAAGGAAGAACATTAAATACAAAGTACTTTGTTATACCATTGAAATCCCAACTGAAACCTAAATAAGTTCTATGTTCCTCTAATATTTCCAAATGGTGATATGCACTTTTAAGATCATATCTAAACAAAAAATTGCCTTTTTCAAACAATTCTCTTGCAACTGTACCATCTTCAAATTTAAACCTAAACTGGTGTATGCATTCGTTGATATGCCTACAGTCCAAAACTAAACGGGGCTTCTTTGATCTACTAAAAGCTACCGTTAAAGGATTAACCACAAAAGGTATATCGTTAACTTCTGAAATGCAACCTTTTTCTGTCAATTTTAAAATCTCGCCAATAACGAATTCCCCGTTATCCCTAGCAGATTTATTATTTCTCAATATAACATTATCTGTCATTACTTTAAACGGAATACCGTATCCCTTTTCTATAACACTTAAAATATACATGCTTGTGTCTATATCTCTCCATTTGTGTATTGATTTTTTCAATTTACCTACAGGTGTGAGTAAACTTGAATTTACCGTTAACTGGCTAGACACCTGTTCGATACGTTCACGCTCGAGTAAACAAATACTATCATCATTCATGAAATACTTTAAAGACTTATCAGTTAGGTGATTCGTATTCACCTGAAAACTATTACCATGTACTAAATCTGAGCAAATGCTACTTAATTTATTAACATTAAATAAATTTGTACTTAACTTTCGTTTTTTCTCTGGACATTCAAATTTCCAGTGACCAGGCTTGTAACAGTTGTAGCAAACTCCGGGCCTCCCACTTGCTTTCCCGTTTGCATCACTAGAAGTAGCAGTTGAAGTTGGCCTGCTATATGGCGTTGGTCTTTTCTTCTTGGCTTTCTCTGATTTTGTTTTTCTCTCCGCTCGTGTCTGCGCTCTAAGAATCTTACGGTCGTCCTCTGAATCATCTGCGAGGGGATTCGCTGTATATTCTTGTACCACTTTCCATCCCATCTCGGACGAATCGGCCATTTTCACTAATTTCTGCCTATAGCGTATTAGTTGTATACCTTCTGATATTTTCTGCTTGGCTAAACTGGCACTTGGGTCCCTGGACTCCAAACTGGCATCGGCTTCCTTCAAAGTTACGCTTAGTTTGCGATTGAATTTGAACTGATCCTCACACGACTTTCTTTGAAACTTGTAATCATCATTCCCCGAAAGTTCGTTTTGTAATCTGTTCATTTGTAGCTCAGATCTCTCCTTCTGTTGATGATCGAATTCTTGTAGTTTTATAGAAAACATCCCTTCCATTTGCGACAATAAATCATTCTGCGTTTTTCGAATTTCCTCCCCGACAATCCGCTTAACACTATTCTCGATGTCCGGATCCATCGTGGCACTCAGAAAAAATTTGATGTTCACTCAAGCAAAGCAGGGCTAGAAATGACCATATATACACCTATCATTTAACACAATAATTTTTCCCGCCCAAAAAATTCATACGCCTTCGAACTACTACGTGAGAAGACAATTAATTCCCGTTACACTACGTGCCACAGAAATTAGGAACTATATTTAACAAAGTCAATTCAATTATCTCCCTTGAAATAATTTCGACGAGAAATATTTTCCTTCATAAACATCCTCAGGTTGTGTACTACAATCGTATCAAGTTTTATCAATATTGGTCCATCCATTAGGAAGATGTTGTGCATGTATACGAGACTTATCAGATGTATACACCCCCCCCCCCCCCAAAAAAAAAAACGAATTCTGAACAAGAGTGGACACACTGAAATGTCTCGCCTGTTCTAGTGTTCATAATATAATTTATGTTGAAAGTATAAAAAAGCATTGTATACCACAAGCATTAATTAACTGTACTTGAGATGAAGGCGACACAAAAATCACATCATGAGGAAGAAGTGTACTAAGTTTCAAATTGATGTGCCTCTAACTTCATCAAAAACCACCTTGACCAAAAACTTAAACTTGATGTGGGATGGAAAATCAAACAAATACACTATTGTAGATAAAAAAATGTTTCATTATAGACTTGTTTTACTTAAAAGCAGGTGTATTTTTTTAAATAAACAAGTTACTATTTTTAAAAGGCAGAGTGCCCATATTCATTGTATTTGGCTTGTCTTTTATTCATGAATTTCTTCTGTAAATTAGGTTAGAGTTTTTTTAAATATAAAAAAAGAAGGTAAATAGTTTTGCTCCATGGATCAGTATTTCAGAAAAAAACCATTAAACTTTGATTTATCATAGCATGTTATCTAACCAAAAGTGATTAACAGCAAAAATATGGCACAAGCAAATTAGGGGCCTAAACTACATGATTAAAAAAGTTTTTCACAATAATTGTTCAACAGCATCAGCCTTGTTTAAAGCAAGAATAACAGCATCAAGATCTTGGTCAATATCTGCAATTGGTGTTTTACATCTCTGCATAACAGCCAATCTGGAGAAAAAGGATGCAATCTGTCCAAGTTCTAAATATTCTTTAGGGGTGAACCTTTTGTTTCCATTTTCATCCCTTGCCACTCTCATGTTCCTGACAACAGTTGAAGGATTAGCTTTAATTCCACTTCTTTCACCTTCTTCAAAAATGTTGCTCAAGTAAGATTTTACATTGTCTGAAAATCTTACAACCTTTCTTTCCTTCTTTAAGGCCCATCCCATTATTTGTTCATTGGAGCCTTGCTTTAACCCAGTCTCACATCTGAATTTGATTGTGTCTTCAGTTAGGTTAAAGCACGACTCCTTCCATCTCAATTTAATATCATTAAAGGTGCTTCCTTTATGATCTTGGTGTTCATGGTTGCCTAGCAGACAATGGTTGTTCATGTCACTGTACGATTCAAAATACAGTATACAGCCAATTTCTGGACAACTGATGTTAAATGACTCTGAATCTGTCTGTTTTGGCATAGTTGGTTTTTTTATAATACCATCAGGTTGTGTAGGAATTGTAAAGTTTGCATGGACATCAACATTCAATTCTACATCATTTAAAGTACTATTTATAGAAATCTTCTTCCCATTTCCAATTTCAAATGCCTTCCAGGCTGTTATTGTGTCATCGTTGTTGAATCTGACATTTGAAATCTTTGTAATTGCCTTAATAGGACAGATGATCTTCTTAACGAGAGAATTAGGATCTACATATGCTGCTTGGCAGGATGTTACTCCACCATGTTTGTCAATGGCCATTTTCATATCTGAGGCAGTTAAAACATCACTACCAGATGCAGCTGATCTTCTGATTTTCCCTCTCATATGGGCAATCTTTGCGTCACAATATGATTTACCATTTTGTGGCTCACTATAGTCATACCGTGCAATTGTTATGCCTAAAAAAATAAAAATATACATGTACATTAATTCAACTTAATGACACCAGAGTTGAATTGTGTTGACAAGCCTTCAACATAACAGAGAACTTCCACACAAATTTTCAAAGCATAAATATCTCCATATTATGTGTTTATAGTATAGTATGCAGTAGATGATAGTTCAAATTTTGAGACACTTGTATGTAAACAAATAACACTTTTAAAGTCATCAATGAACTAGCTATATATATATTACGGTTATTTCTGGCAATTTGTATATTTCCCTTTGATCCAACTGGCTTATATTTTCAAATATCAATGTACTGACTGTATCACTAAAAATATAGGCAATGCATTGTGTAACATAATAATTTGTGTTACCTGCGATTTCTGTCCCAAAAAGCAAGACTTATGGATATAGTGATCTGGCAGCATATTAGTAATAGGTTAACTTTATTTTGTATGTGCGTACCTTGCAAGGTTCTCATACATGCACAGATAGACAATGGTTATTCTTATAGTGTATAATAGATTACCAATGAAATTATAAATGGTATTTATACCCTGGGATTTTAAAGTAAATTATATACTTTAAAACCCAGCTTTTTAAAGTAGATGATTATAGTGTTGTGGAGTTTGTCTATCTGAATTTAAGTGCAAAATGACATTATTTCTCTTACCAGTTGTTTCAGTGATCTTAGGTATAGCCAACCAAAGACTGCCACAATGGTAGCATCCTGCATTATCACTTCTCAAGTATACTGTGTTGATTCTGGGAAGCTGAATTTTTATTGTTCTTAAAGTGTGCTCTAACACGGAAGCTACTGCAACCCAATCTTGTTTAACTGCATCCGTTGTATGTGTATATGTTCTTTGCTGCAAGTAAAATAAAAGGAATCTAAAAAAATATTTTACTAAAAAGATAATTCTATAAAGAGGCTCCTAAGAGCTTGTAATCTTTCACCGATAGTATTGAATAAAAACTGCCAGTTTATAGCAATATTTTTAAATTTTACTAGGCAACACACATACATGTTTTGTGTGAGACAAACAAAGGTGCTTTAATATATCATTTATCTGATATTTTTGACAAATTTAAGCAATAGTTATTGGTGGTGACCATTTTTAATAGGTACTGGGGTCATCAACCTTAAATGTGGTAGTTTATTACATGCATGTATTCATAGGTTTCTCAAAATTTTGTTGACATTGGCCCCTTCAATAATCTTGATTTTTTTTTTAAACACACAGTTTGTTTATCTCCTCTGAATTGTTTTACATTGGCCATATTGGGACCCTTTTCAGCTTACTTTGCTGAGGTGGCTAAGACTCTGTTAAAGGCTATAGTAGCCTATAATTGCTTACATTAACAACAATTGGTCTTGGATGGAGAATTGTCTATAATTGGCAATCACACCACAAAGGAAAAAAAATGAAATAAAACATAGGTGAGGTCTATGAAGTTCAACTGACTATATGCATTTTGAATAAGGAAATTACCATTAAATTCTGATTTTCATCTTTAAAAATACACACTGAAACATGCCAGTTAACTCCTTTTTGGCCAAACCAATCACTCTGTTTCTCACGAAATGCTAAAGGAAGGAATTTCATAGCCCAGTCCATGATTATGAGACATTCTCCATCTTTCAATTCCTCTAATAGTAGGATCCTTGCTAGATATTGGTTGACACATCTTACAATATGACTCTTCCATTCAAGAATCTTAGCCTCAGCTACATCTATACTGGCCAGCAGATCATTTCTAACTTCATCTGGTATGTCTGCAAAATAAATAATGTCAACTAGATATAGTATGCCTTTAGTAAAATAGATATGGGCCTGATTAAGACCTCCTCTGGGTGCAGGATTTCTTGCATGTTGAAGACCCATTGGTTGCCTTGAGTTGTTTTGTATGTTTTGGTTGGGTTGTTGTCTCTTTGAAAAAAAATTAAAAAATTCAATTCCTTGCTTTTTATTAACTTTTTCTTTGTTTTCAAGAAAGTGTATTTTCTAAATCAAAGAAAACTTAAAAATCATGATTATAATCGTACTATGTTTTATTATTTGATGACACTAGCAATAATGAAAAACACTAGTATTATTGTTCTCTTTTTATATTGAACAGTAATGTGCACCTAATGCATAAACTGAGAAAAGTTTATCTATTCAAATCAAATTACAAAATAAACAGTGATTTAAATTTGTTAAGGTTGCAATAAATACCTAATTCAGAAAGACGTCTTTTGATGGTGGAGACTGCTTGTGGAAGTAAATTACATCTCTCACATACCATGTCATGCTGATGGTCGACACAGTGCTGTTGTAGATGTTGGTCTGTTGGATCACTCAAAGAATAATTGATACAGTGATCTGGACATTTATCACATTTCCTGAGGTGTGCTTTAAAGTCTGTCTTCAAGTAAATTTTACTGGCATTTAAACTGTCCTTGCAGTCACGCAACTCTACTTGCACTTCCTCATCAACAACATAGTTACCCATTTCCTTGACTGTTGTTAACAATGTCTCATATGATGCACCACCATCAGCGGCACAATTGTCGAGGCCTTTCAGGTTTGTTCGTCTTGAAGATGGACATGCGTTTAGAATTTTGAATAAAGTGGATCTTGATAAAGGCAGGAATTCAGTTTCTGTACAAAATTTTGTATACACGTTTATAAGAGTGGCATGACATGCAGTTCTCACTACTTCAGGTATTGTTACTGTATTTCCATTGTCCAACTTCATTTCCTTTACACCAAAGGATGAGACCTAGAAATCAAAAAAGGTTTAAGCTATTATTAGATAATTCAAGAACCTTAAAGAGAAAACTCGCATTACCATGCCCAAATAATTGTCACTAGTCAAACAAATCTTATCAGATTCAATAGTTGAAAGACTCATAACTCATACAAAAAGTTAGTTGATCAAAATCTGTGTGTGTATACAAATCTTAACAAAAAGTCCTAATCATCTATAAAGTTTCATGATATTCTGTTTTATGGTTTCAGAGAAGTTTCACTGACCAACAGTTGCAGTTGCAGCTGAATATTATGAGCCCATTTTCTCATAGAAAAAAAAACATTTAAATATCTAAAGTATCTTAATCAAAGTTTGATTAACAAAATCATAGTGTAAGAGCACTATTTTCACAAAATTATACCCCTGCATCTTGCAAAGTTCATGTTATTGTATTGGAAACCCCAAAAATCAATTTAAACAAAAACAAAAAAGGAGGTGCACAATGGCATTATATCATAAAGAATCTGAGAAAGTTTCATTTCTTTCAGATAAGTGGTTAATAAGGAGTTGCAGATACAAAGTATCTGGGACGAATGGACAGACGAATGAACGGACGAACAAACAGATTGATGGACTTCCCTATCACTATATACCCCCGCTTTTTAGGGTATATTTAAACACAAATGGACACATACCTGTGTTGATAATATCTGGCATTCTAAGAGTTGCATAGAACTCACTAAAATGATATCCCAACTACCCATAAACTTCAATAAACTAAATTAGTTTCAATTATCTCTCTTGAAATATTTTTGACCAGGTTTTTTTCCCTTTATGCACATTCTCGGATTATGTACTGCAAGTGTGTAAAGTTTCATCAATATTGATCAAGCTGTTAATAAGAAGTTGCACTTACGAGACCTGTTACTACATATTGCAATATTAAACTCAATAGTTCAATTATCTCCCTTGAAATAATTGGACCAAGACTAATTTCCCTAATGCATATTCTCAGGTTGTGTACGGTAAGAATATTCAGTTTCATCAATATCAATATTTTTTTACCTGGTGAAATGATGGACTGAAGAAAAAATCTAAGGCATGGTCTAACTTGTCTTTATCCATCCTATGTCGAAAGACTGGGAGCTGTTTAGGTATTATAGCACCTGAATAAAAGCAAATATTTTTATAAATCACTAGTGGAAAGACTTAAGACAATTTATTTTCATAACATTTTAGTTTGCATATTACTGTTTCCTTACATTCCATAAGGCAAAGAAACAAATCTGGTAGTTAACACATTCAAAACAATTTATTCTGCTAAAAGGTATTCATATGCTTACTTAGCACATTTTGCAATTTCTTTTTTTTTTATGATAATAACATTTGTATCAATGAATCAATAAACAAAGAATGATGATAATAATCAAAAGGAGTAAGTACTTGGACTAAATATGATTAAAATCATTCTCTGAATGTGACTTTGACCTAAATGATATGACCTTTGGGGGTCAAATTCTGGAATAAAACAATGCAGTAATGCCTAGAAACAATTGTTATTATAGTTTTCTTACTGTGACCTTAACTCTCAACATCTGACCTTTGGTCAAGATCAAGATACAGTTTTTGAGTTATGGGAAAAAGCTGTGTCTGACTGAAATTAACTTAGCTGTTTTTGTTTTAACTGTGACCATAATCTTTAAGAAATGCTCTATAATAGATTAAGTAAATCTTTTTGTGCAAAAAACATTATTCTATTTTTTATTAATGAATTGAAAATCTCAATAATTTTTCAACTTCAAGTTATGGTAAATATATAATATGTGGATATTAAAATTACCATGGCCATTAGTTTTAGCATGTTTCCTGGCATCATTTATTGCATACACTGTCAGCCCAGGTATAAGCTGTTGAAGATCTTTCTTAGTATGTGACAAGGCAATCAATGACAGAAGTTGCTGTTTTGTGTTTCTGTCTGTACTCTCCTGATGAATCTTTACAATGATCTCTTGAAGTTCAGATGAGTTGGCAGATTCTGGGTCTTTATCTTGAATCATCTTAAAAAGTGCCTGACTTTGACCTGGATCTAATGAATATTATTATACAATTATGACCCTCAGCATGCTCAGGCAAAGTAAATGTTCCAAATGTTTAACCCTTCAAAGTTTTTTTACTGAGGGCACAGTAAAAAAGAAATGACTGTATAACGACCTATAGTTTTTAATTTCTGTGTCATATTGTCTCTTGTGAAGAGTCGTGTCATTGGCAATTACACCACATCTTCTTTTTTATATTTTAAGGTTACAATTTTGGATATTCACCACTTATTAGGGGCACAATTATACAGAACAACAGTCTCCTTATTAATTTGTTATGTACATCTGGCAATTGGATTGTATCTTTTGAATTATTTTACACTGGTCATTCTGGGTCCTTTTATATTTTACCTTGCAATGTGAGTCAATGCTCCAGGTTGAAGGCCAATACTGTGATCTATAATTGATCATATATGACATTTGGTATTGGATGGCAATATATCTCATTGGTAATTTTACCACATATTCTTATTTTTAAATTTATAGATTAATTTAATAGTCTACAGTTTTCAAACCATAGTACTGTTAATGGCTTGCCATTTTTGCTAAAATGGTCATTTACTAAGGGAGATAACTCATTCTCAAAAGTTTTTTGAACAGTGAATGACTGTAAATTGTTATTGTCCTTCCTTGCAATTGCATTTAAAAGAAAATTTAATAAGTTATATCATGTCATATGTTTGTGTATAATTTGTTTATAATATATAAGTAAAATATAATATATGAGAATGGCTGTCATATCAAGTTAAAAAGGGACATAACTCTATATTATTTTTATCAGTGAGAGTCAGCTTCATAATAATTTATTTAATTAAAAATAAATGAGCTTACCATTAAGGACAGTGTCAATGGCTGAAACTACTTTACGTTTCACAGTTCTTTTCGTGGAAGGTTTTAGGCTACTTATATCACTTCTCACTTGAAATTTGACAGGACTTGAATGGCCTCTACTTATGATGTCAATTCCTTTATTTAGGTCAGATAAAGATGTTTCCATATTTTCCTGACTCCAAGAAGAAATTTGTGACAAACTTTGTGACTGTGAGTCTAGGAACTGAAAGTTAATAAAAGAATGTTCAAGTTTTAATCTATACACATTTAGAAAGTATTAATCAATTCATATATTGTCATCACCATCTGTTCATTTTAAGGAGTAGCAGAACTGGTGCCACTAGTGGAGCAGTTACTGCTTACTCTTCATGAGCATTCTAGCCCACTGCAGTTTTTGGGTGGGTTTGGTTTGCTCATTTTCAGCTTTTATTGTTTGTTCCTGTTTTAAATTATTTTAAAGTATTTTTCCATTCTATATTAAAATTCTTAACATAACTAAACAGAAGACTTGATCCCACTAACATGTTTAACCCTGCCACATTATATGTGTATGTGCCTGTCCCAAGTCAGGAGCCTGTAATTCAGTGGTTGTTGTTTGTTGCTGTGTTATATATTTATTTTTTGTTCATTTATTATAGGATTAAACGCCTTTTTAAAGGAATTTTTTGGTGTATAAAGGGGACCAATTCACTTACTAATAAAGTCCGAAGGACTTTATGATATGTTTGTGAGTGACTTGGTCCAGTTTATATACCAATAAATTCCTTTTTAAAGCCATTTAATCCTTAAAATTCTTTAACAACACGGATAAGTGAAAATAAGTATTTTTTTAACGTCGAGCCTGACAGTGTTATTTTAGCCGCCATTGGTTACAAAAAAAGTAGTTCTGTCAATGTCGTCTATCCAAAAAAATAAACAACTTCAAGAGTGACGACCGGAAGTCTTCTCGACCAATCATATGAACGTATTCCCTAATATGCAAATAATATCAGAATTATTTGTACATTAATTTGGCCGTTAGTTTTCTCGTTTGAATTGTTTTACATTTGTCATTTTGAACTAGCTACCAGTAAGTGTGAGTACTCTCACATCTGTACTAATGGTCTTTTTGTTGTTGGGATGTATAAGTGCCAAGCTATGTTCACTCTGTTTTTGTTAGATGTATTTCTATTTGTATATATCTGATGAGTTAAGCCTTTTCAACTGATTTTTATAGTTCAATCCTATGTTGTTCTGTTACACCACTGTCCAAGTTTAGGGGAGGATGGGATCCCGCTAGCATGTTTACCAACCCCCCCCCCCCCTTCCCCATCCTACCCCAAATTATGTATGTATGTGCCTGTCCCAAGTCAGGAGCCTGTAATTCAGTGGTTGTTGTTTGTTGCTGTGTTACATATTTGTTTTTTGTTCATTTATTTGTACATAATTAGGCTGTTAGTTTTCTTGTTTGAATTGTTAACATTTGTCATTTAGGGGCCTTTTATAGCTGACGTATGTCGTATGGGCTTTGCTGATTGGTGACCTATAGTTGTTATTTCCTGTATCATTTGGTCTTTTCCGAAGAGTTATCTCATTGGCAATTACACCACATCTTCTTTTTTATTTCAGCTAAACATACCGATTCATCATCAGATAGGGACTCGGCTGTCTTGCATGTGTGCGTTTCAATACTCGTGTCTTCCAGTTTTATTCTCTTTCTGTTTTGAATAGTCTAAAACATATAAAAATATCAATCTGATATTATGAGTTAAAATAATGTAACCAATATTACAGCAATAATAACTAAAAAGCTGTTGCACATGTTTTTTGTGTTCAATACCCAATGTGTTGGTGTTGTTAATTTTTTAAATGCAAAAATAAAAACTCTTCTCAATTTTGTCTACCATGTCCACAGTTAAATTTTTGATTTCCTACATATATAATTGCTAACTTCAGATAATGCCAGTATGTGCATGAAAGAAAACATTTATTTCAGGTATCATTATAACTCACAAACATGTACATGTCACATAATAATTTTTACAAACAAACTTCTGTTGATTCTAACAACTAAAGGAAACAAGTTGGCAGGAAACTTCTCAAATCAAACCAAATATTTACAGAACAGCTGGATCCATTATTCTTAATATGAAAAACTGTTTCCTAATGTTGCAAAACATTTATGGACGTCATACAATATGTTTCAACAATCTATTTGTTTCTAAATATAACTTAGGAAGATAAGCAAACTAAATAAGAGTCAGATCAATTTCGGAAAAAAAATGTCTTAATTTCGGAAAAGATTACGGAACATAAATTATAAATAGTTAGTTATACTACTTACATTTACAGTTTTACTTTGTTCAGGGTCAAACTCTTCTTTAGCAGATGATGCACTAGTTGAAACCTGTTCAAAGCCTCCAAATGGTTGTTCTTTGTGCTATAAGATTAAAACATAAAACAGTGTTTATGCAAATACTGTTTGTAAATAGGTACTACAAACAAATTTCTGATATATAAATATATCACTGTAAATTCAGAAGTTATTGTTTTGGATTTATTATTGTGATTTCATTATTTTACACCAAAATGAGAGAAAAGAAATCATGCTCTATTATTCATATATAAAAATCCAATATGTGAGTTTAAATTATTCTGATTACAACTGTATCATATTTCTCGCACTAATAAACATTGCAAGTATTTCCACACTTACAGAAGTTACAGTACTTTGTTCATTCAATAAATTAAACTCTGAACACTAAAAAAAGCAATGCATAGGTGTGCTGGGTGAGACCATTTTTAACCACTTAATTTTTGTACAAATAATTGAAATTTCATAACATATATATATATATATATATATTGAAGACCTGTTGATGACCTTCAGCTGTTGTTTTTTTTTTATTTGGTCGGGTTGTTGTCTCTTTGACACATTCCCCATTTCCATTCTCAATTTTATATGCTAAATATATACATATATGATTATGCGTACATAAAATTTTCATAAAAGATTAAAGTTCTCATCTTATGCATATATAAAAGTTATTTCTAGTTTTTGGAGACCTTCCAGAAAAACTTACATGTACATCATTATCTTCAAACGACATTGAGTCAAGGTTTGGAATACCTCCTCTACATGTCCGACATATTCCAAAAAAAATCAAATGCAATTGTAAATTTTAGATTAATATTAATGTGTGTAGGTCTTTTCAATATATGTTAAAATCCCAGAGGTAGGGGGCATTTGTGGAAAAATTTGGTTGATTATATTGGGAAGCATTGAAACATGACTGGAGCCGGGCCCCCCTCTTTTGTAGTCATTTGGACCCCCTTATAAAAATTATGGTTCAACCACTTATTACCCCTATCAACATCAAGAGGTAATCGTAGCTTTAGGCTGACATTAAGGATGATACATGTAACTGACCCACCCACCATTGAAAAGGCATATTCAATATACATGTAGTATAATCTTTCGAAATGGCAATATTTTTGTTATAAATAGGGGGTGCAAATTTCTGAAAAATTTCAATAATAACAAACATAATTCTACATTGAACATCTTTAAACCTGAGAAACACCATCTGAATATCTTTTTATTATCAAAATCCCCAGTATGATTTTTACATGAATTTTCCCAGAAGTGAAAAAAGCAAATTCTACTTTTTCTTTTATTTTTTCTTGATTGATTATAAAAATGTGAACAAATTGATTATATAATAATTATAGAAAAAGTTTGAACAGGTACAACAGGGGGTTATATTGTATATAAAGTTCTTACCTGAACCAACTGGCACAAGTTGTCCTGTTGAGATCAACAGATGTCGGCTGACAATTGGGGTGACACCTCTGTCTGGCTTGGTTTTCCCTTTATGGTTGGGATGACTGCATGCAACACTCCTTCTCCATCTTATTCCAAGTGTGGCCCGATGGTGTGGACATATTGTATAATCGGAAAAAAATTAAATGGCCTTCTGATGGAATGCAGGTTTTTGAGAGTTGTAGTGATTGTAAATGGCTGTTAATATTAATGTTGCAGCTGCTTATTGTAATAAGATTATGTTCTGATGGAAAATAGTTGGAAAAACCACATCTACTGTTAGAAAAAATTGAAATGCTGCAGTTTCTTTCTGTCCATGGAGCGTCTGCCATTGTTTACATTTCCCTCCAATGTAGTATACCTATTTTCTTTTGCTGAAGATTTCCGTCGGGGGAGATAATAACATGGCAATTTTAAATTTTTTTTCAAACGGTTTTTTATTATCAATTCAAAAAATCCCAAGATTTTTTTGTTTTATTTGATAGATATAACAATTGTCTTTCTATCTATATATAACTTATCATATATTTTTTCTAGCCTTAAGAAAAAATTAATGAAAAATATGTGTAATTTTACATAGGACAAATAGGCAAAAATCCTGAAAAGGAAACCTCTAGTAAAAAGCAGCAGTTTGAATGATGAATATAAAAATTGTAAATGATGCATTATTTTGACCTTTTTGAAGTATTTATTGCAGTTTTGGGACATTTGATAAGATAAGGTATATCACATTTTAGTTAATTTGTCAGGTTCTTACATGGACTGCTACTTAAACACTATAACTATAAGGTTATTAGGGATATGCAGGATTCAGAATTTAGTTTGTCATCTGCTTTTAATACCACAATATTGTTTTTCATCAAATTGAGGATCATAATTTTGTTGTTGAAAAAAACATTACCCTCCCCCCTTTTGAAGTTAAATAGTCGTTCTTTCAGTTCTCTTCTTTATCCTGTTTAAGAAATTCAGAACAAGAAAATTGGAATGAATATTAACATTTCTTAAATCTTATATTACACGTTTATCTTAATTTGCGATAAACTAGCCCGCGATTTGCGTTAATTATCCGAATTAGCCATTATCAGTGTAAACCGGTGAATTAGCCACATAGCCTACACATTAGTTTTTCTCTGGTATAGATACCACAAGTTTATTTTTTTTAAATTGAATGCTTCTTTTTGTAACTTCATTGGGGTGTAAACGTTGACCGAATTACATTTTGTATGAAGCGCGGAAGCGCTTCATTCTAAAAATGTGCGCACGGTCAACAATCCTATGAAGTTACAAAAAGAAGCATTCATTACTAATTACATTTTTAGCTAGGATCAAGAAAACACGATTTTTATCACGTTTTTATTTAATTTACCTGTGCACTTTATTGTGGGACCTCGTGTCGTCATGAGTGATGAATTGTATTCTGTAATGAAGTCAATTAAAGGGAAACTTCGCAAAAAATCAAAAATTGATATTATGTTCATTCTGTATAAAAATGATATTAAAGTTTTATTCCGCTAGATAAGCGATCACCATCGATTTTACATTTAGAGTATCAATTCTCTGCGTTCGGCCATTTTGTCTTCTTTCCCGATTAATAATAACGATATGTCTATAAACCACAAAGGAACCAAACTACAGTAACCGATGTAGTCGTAATTGCGTGTCGATATCTTGTCAATCGTACGGTTGTTTTATCCGACTAACTAACTTGATACGGAAAATATTCTTATTTTTTTAAATTACCATGGTCTGTTGTTTTTAAACTGTTGATATTGGAATTAGGTAAAAAGTCAAAGTTGAAGTCATAAATAAGTGTTCCGTGAAAATTGTTTTCGAAAATCTAATTTGTTCATAATTCTTTAAAGTAATAAACTTTTTTCAAATAAATTCTGATCTTCCCTCATCTGATCACCAGCATGGCTAAAGGTATTACTTCCAACGGTATTGTGAGGGGTGTGAGGTGACACGTCCAGGTATTCAAGCGATTTCCTTTCGGGCTTGCAAGTTCATGCATCGTTTCACTTCTGCAGGTATTGATCAGTGTACACGGCCGATAACTTATAACTTTCCATTTTGAACTATCAGATGTATAATATACAACTCTGTCTTACTTGTCATTACTAAACTCACAAGCTTGTTTATAAATAACATTTCTGGTGTAAAGAATATTATTCATAAAAATGTAAATAATACCCAAAAAATAAGATTTGATGAAATTAAACTCTATTCAAATATTTTTTCCAAGGGTGAATTTGGGAAAATGTAATATATACTCATTGTCAATAGTGAAGGACAGATTGGAACATACCAGAAATATTGATTTAAAAAATGTACGACGATCCGTTTATACGACTGGGTAGAAAGTTACGGAACTATAGCGCAATTTAAAATATATACATGTATACAAAAGAAGAAGAGAAGAAGAAGAAGAAGAAGAAGAAGAAGAAGAAGAAGAAGAAGAAGAAGAAGAAGAAGAAGAAGAAGAAGAAGAAGAAGAAGAAGAAGAAGAGAACCAAATTGAATTAAATACAGGTCGATGTATAATTTGCTTTGGGTCATCGAAGTTGTGGACATAGTAAAATCACAGATTTATATTTCAATAAGATTGTTCACGAACAAGGGAAGGAATTCGTCATCACAATTGTTATATATGCCACTGGACGAGCACTGATTATCCCCAAGGGATGTGAATATTTTGCTGGGAAACTATTGAGTATCAAAGTTTCAAATTAATTTCGGGATTTATTTTCTTTCTTGGTATTTAATAACAGAAAAAAGAATAAATTACTTTTCCGCTAAATAGGGGTATTCTTGTCAGATAAAAGACTTTTAGTTATATTTAAAAAAAAAAAGGGAAATATGACATTAAATTGGTTCTGTCTTTCTTTTAAACATCGTTAAAAAGATGTGTGTTTAAGGTGAACGCCACAAGAACCCTGTAATACTAGTACGAGAGTATAGCATGTAAACATTCCTTCTCAATAATATGGTTGTATTGGAAAGCTTTTCATACAGATTGACAACTCATGGTCCGATATGCATGTAATATTTGCCACATGACGCCCATAGTTCTTTCTACCATCATCATCTTATTCTTTGATATTGCTGTAAACATCGATGGTTCACACCCAAACAAAATGGGAGTAATGTACCTTCAGAGCTTCTCCGTGTTATACACTTGTGAAACTTAATATATAGACGAAATTTCTGTATTGAAATGAATCTACATCTCACAAACAGGATTTTCAAATAACGATTTTGAGTAATCACCTTACAAACCAATATAAACGTATGGTAAGATATAACCATGAAGGAATTTAGTTTTTGTCAGACGCAAGAACTCATCACTATCATAAACGTATACGTATATATGCATGCAGTTTCAAATATCAAGAACAAGCGGTCGATGTCGATAGTCCGTTTTCTAACTGTTCAGAGTTAGACATGTCACTTGTTCATTCTTGGAAGCCTTCATATTCCCCGTCCAACGATGGGAACTCTTTCTGGTTGTGTTGACTATAAATGATTGTATGGTAATTCTGTCGTTTATCTGTACAAGTGGTTGCATTTCCTCTCCTTTCCCAACAAACAAACCAACTTAACGCTACTAGTCTGCTTTCTCTGGAGCTCATCCTCAATGGCGCTTATACTTCAGGAAACTTACATGTATACTAATAATGATTGTTTCAAGAACAACGATGTATGGACGAACTGTTCTAAATTCGCCAATATCAGTTATGCATGACTAAAATATAAGTTTTATTACAACTACTGTATTACTTATTTGGATTAATGACGGCTATCATGTTCAACATTGCACAAATATTATCATAGAATTTAAAAAAAAAAATGTACAAAAATCCTCAAAAAAAATAATGCCTTAGCTTAGATAATTGGTATTCTTTTCACAAAAAGTTCGTGTAAATGATTGTCAAATGAATTTAATTATGTAAGAATGAAATGTTAAAAAGAAACTAAAAAAAAATCATGCATTTTGTGTGTTGTATTTTTTTTCAATTAAAAACTTTAAAATTGCGATAGTTTTATGAGCATTTAACACAGCCAGATTTGAATACAAGTTAAGAAATTCCGGTAAAGTCAATGATATCAAACAGATGTGCAATGGTATATCAAATTGGGTAATATTGCATTTATTTTTTATTAAAGATTAAAACTACTTTTTTTTACTTCATATTTGAATCTTTACGCCAATTGCCGCTAAGAAAGTAATAAAAAATTGTTTCCTTTTATTTTTATACACTTTCGGAATTACGAATCTGAATTTTATTTTCAATTAATTTACACAATTTAATTATTGTATCTTTATTCTCATTGTGTATTAAATCTTAGTGTATTAAATAGAGCATACTCTTTCTAATCCTTTCTGTCAAGTTATCCTTTCCAAATAACAACATTCATACCTGTGTACGCTTGAACTCACACCTGCGGCTAAATAGCTACAAGGTAAACGAATTGACCTCAAGCCGAGAAATATACAGTGACCTTTACAAAATAATATACACACTCTGCTCACACATTAGTTGCATTGAAATGATTATCAAAACAATAACGGTAAATAGAACTGAAATATTTTCAGTTCAATATCAGTAAAAATGTTCAATAAATATTTTATGAAAAAAATCTCAACAATAATTAATGAAATTTATTCGAAAACATTTACTAGAGATAATTTTATAGGAGTTTAATTCAATCAATACAAAACGGTATATGCATATTCATTTTCGTTCATTCTTATAGTGTGGTTAATAACTACGACCATTCGTCAGCTGTGCGCTTTTAATTACGTATATTGTCGATAAGCTATAAGAGTTAAACAGATTTTATTTTTTCCCAGAATTCAACATATCGGAGTAAAACGTCACGACCCACTCGCGAATTCAACCAAAAAAGTTACAAATACTTGATTTTCTCCGTTATTAGAAGGAATATAAATTTAAAACTTTACAAATGTGTTTTTTATGTTAGAATGAACATAACTAGATGATAAGTAAAAAATCGCGGAATTTCCCTGTAAGGAATAACGCGAGATTGCAGTGTAGCCACTCAGAATAACATATCATAATGAAACATACATCTGATGTAATTATCTAACTGTATTTTGGTTGTTTTTAACACAATGAGTCAGTCTTAGCATTTCAGAAGGAACGTTTTAAGTTCAATTATCAGTCATGATGATTACTCAACGTTTGGTTGGTACCTGCTGTTGGAAATGGAAAGGGGACAACTCTGAGGGTGACAACAAGATAATTTCGTTACCGGTTTAACAGCATCAATGGCACGAATCAAGGACTCAGTCCGATTTTGATTTTTAATGGTAGAGGTAAAGGTAAACAAGTTTAAGCTTTCTAAAAAGCTATGGACTGCTTCGCTCTACCCTAATTTAAGGTAATATGTGTGCATGTGGTTGTTGAATTAGTATTGGGAATGTGGTATTTTTAGATATTGATTGATATAAAATGGATGTACTTTAAGAGTGTGCGTTATACACCCATACTTTTAAACAAATTAAATTTCTTGTTGAAAATTAAAACAATTATAAATAGACACGACTCTTTATGTGTGCCTTTCTGGAGGTGTGCCTAGATTGTCAGAAGTTATAAAATACAGATAATACATTTTTGTAAACATTGTACTGATAGGACCATATAGTTTAGCAAAGCAAATCGTGAAAATTTCAGAGTAACAAAGCAAATAAACAAGTATTTATAATTGATATTTCAATATTGAATTTATCTGTGAAATGTATGCATATAATAAAACGAACATGAATTAATGTCAGTTGATCGGAACGGAAATACAAATAGTTAATTTTCCTGCATTTGATGTCTTATCCTGTACGAGAAAAGTTTAGATGTAATTCTTTATCTCATTTAAGCCAATAGCTGTTGCAATATATATCTCAGCCTTATCATAATGCAACCAATCAGAATCTATAAGCGATAAGTAATTTATTTCAAGATGGCGTGTATTTCGACTGAAATTAATAGCTCCGCACCGTATGCGAAGCAAACATCTAGGTTTCCTTCTGAGTACGTAAGACAGGAAGTAGAAGAGTTAGATTATGATACACATCAAGTTCTGGTGAAGTATTTTCTAAAATCTGAGACTGAAGTCGAACGGGAGTCAATTTATCACGTCCTAGTTCAGCATTTGACAAGTTGATATGAGGCAGGCATTACCTGTGAATGGGGACGAAGTCTGTATGAATAAATTTTTTCTGTAACTTACATATTTGTTAAAAAAAGAAACGGAAATACCGTAACGTTTCCGATTTTGGTTTTGTTGTTAGGGATTTTACTTGTGACGTTACTTAAGTTATGACGTCATGTTCAATGTAAACAAAGAAACGCATATCCACCAGGTAACGTTAATTCATATCAAATACAAAGAATTACTAAAAATGAAATATTGGTATTGACACTTTTGTGTTCCTCGAGTTCATATATTTTACTAGACTACTCAAATTCTCACGACGAGACCGGAAAAGGAAATAGATTTCTGCGTTATGCGCAAAACGGAAATTAAAAATCTCGACAAAAAAATATTTGATAATTTGTTCATAAGTACATTGAAAAATTCGGGAAAATTTTCCCGATTTTTTAATTTTTTTTATTGATTTTTCTACTGTTATTGGGGACTTCGTCCCTATAATATGAGGCAGGCATAACCTGTGAATGGGGACGAAGTCTGTATGATTTTTTTTTTTTTATAAATCAAACATGTTAAAAAGAGAAACGGAAATACCGTAACGTTTCCGATTTTGGTTCTGTTGTTAGGGATTTAGTTGTGACGTTATGACGTGATATTCAATGTAAACAAAGAACGTAACGTTTCCGATTTTTGTTCTGTTGTTAGGGATTTTAGTTGTGACGTTATTTAAGTTATGACGTCAAATTAAATGTAAACAAAGAAACGCTGTCATCAAGTAACGTTTTTTTTTATAACAAACTATTTTTAAAAATGAGTTAGTATTGGGTTCCTTTCTTAGACTGATAAATATACATTTTATTTAAAGTCTCATGCAAACAAGACCGGAAACGGAAGTAGATTTCTGCGCAGATCCGGAAATTAAAACGCGACCAAAAAAAATTGAATGATTTTGAGTTCATTAGTACAATGAAAATATCGGGGAAATTTTCCCGATTTTCTTTTTTTTTTTTTTTTTTTATTAATTTTCTACTGTTATTGGGGACTTCGTCCCCATAATATGAGGCAGACATTACCTGTGAATGGGGACGAAGTTTGTTTAAATTATTTTTTTTGTATTTTAAATATTTGTTAAAAAAAAAATACGGAAATACCGTAACGTTTCCGATTTTGGTTCTGTTGTTAGGGATTTTACTTGTGACGTTATTTAAGTTATGACGTCATGTTCAATGTAAACAAAGAAACACAATGCATCAGGTAGGCCTAACGTTTATTCATACCAAAGACAAAGAATGATTAAAAATCAAATATTGGTATTGTGTTCCTTGAGTTCCCATATTTTACTAGACTAATCAAAGTCTCACGACAACAAGACCGGAAGAAGGAAGTAGAGTTATGTGTTCTGCGCAGATCCGGAAATTAAAAAACACGACAAAAAAAAATTGAAAGATTTTGAGTTCATTAGTACAATGAAAAATTCGGGAAATTTTGCCGATTTTTTTTTTTTTTTTTTATTGAATTTTCTACTGTAATATGAGGCAGGCATTACCTGTAAATGGGGACGAAGTCTGTATGAATTATTTTTTTGGAACTTAATAATTTAAAAAAAAAGAAACGGAAATACCGTAACGTTTCCGATTTTGGTTCTGTTGTTAGGGATTTTAGTTGTGACGTTATTTAAATTATGACGTCATATGCAATGTAAACAAAGAAACGCTATCATCAGGTAACGTTTTTTCATATCAAGGAATTATTAAAAATGAAATTGGTATTGCGCGTTCCTTCCTATTTTATACTAGACTGATAAATATATATTTTACTCAAAGTTTCATACAAACGAGACCGGAAAAGGGAAGTACATTGTACATTTCTGCGCCGGTCCGGGATTTCAAAACACGACAAAAAAAATTTGAACGATTTTCAGTTCATTAGTATAATGAAAAATTCGGGAAATTTTCCCGAATTTTTTTTTTATTGAATTTTCTACTGTTATTGGGGACTTCGTCCCCATAATAGGGGACTTCGTCCCCATATTATAACAAACAATTTTTAAAAATGAATTAATAATATGAGGCAGGCATTACCTGTGAACGGGGTCGAAGTCTGTCTGACTTTTTTTAAAAATCAAACAAGTCATTTTAAAAAAAGAAACGGAAATACCGTAACGTTTCCGATTTTGGTTCTGTTGTTAGGGATTTTAGTTATAATGTTATTTAAGTTATGACGTCATATTCAATGTAAACAAAGAAACGCTGTCATCAGGTAACGTGTTTTTTTTTATAACAAACAATTTTTAAAAATGAATTAGTATTGAGTTCCTTTCTTAGACTGATAAATATACATTTTATTCAAAGTCTCATCAGTGCTAACAAGACCGGAAACGGAAGAAGATTTCTGCGCAGATCCGGAAATTAAAAAACGCGTCAAAAAATTTTGAACGATTTTATTTTTTTTTTTTTATTGAATTTTCTACTGTAATAGGGGACTTCGTGTACATATATGAGTACACTTTGCAGTATTGGGACAACCGGAAATAAAAAAAAGAGTGTCAGGACCTGACTAAATTAAAAGAATACTAGAAGCCAAGAATGGTGACCAAGATAAAGTTCTCTGCTTACTCTTCCGGAGCACCTGATCACCCCAATTTTTATTGGGTTTGTGATGCTTAGTCTTCAGTTTTCTTGTTGTGTCTTGCGTTCTATTATTTGTTTCTTTGTCTTAATTTTCTTTTTTTGGCCATGGCGATGTCGGTTTACTTTCGATCTATGAGTTTGACTGTCCCTCTGGTATCATTCGCCCCTCTTTTGAAAGGCACTGGAGACCCTATATTTCGCCTGAAACAAATAAAAAAAAATAGCTTTCTATTTCTGTCATCGGTTTTGACACCTACACCGAGACTGTCCTGATTTATCACGCCCGTCAGTAACAGTTACAAGAAAGAGAAGGGTTACACCATGCAACACCAAATCGCCTAATTTTAAACACTATTTAAAACGACAATAACAATCCACCTGTTATGTGAACAACCCGTTGAAAACATGTAAAGCATTATTAGGTTTTTTTGATATGACGAATCTAATTGTGTAGTGTTTGGCCCCATTTTCAAGTTACATTAAGGTCAAAACTGTCGACATTTAAACTTTGTTGGATTTCACCCAAAAAATTGAAATCCTTGGGTTATTTGATATGCCGAATCTATCCGTGTATTTAGATTTTTCATTTTGGACCGGGTTTCAAATTGGTCTACAGGGTCCATAATTGAATTCACGTTTATTTTGGATTTGTCAAATAGAGATTTTTTGGTATAGTTTTCAAGTTGATTCAGATTGGGGTCCAGATGAAAATTTGTAGGGTTTCAACCAAAAAAAAATAATATATAAGGTTCTTTGATATGCTGATTCAAACCATGTATTCAGATATTTAATTTCGGGGCCCGGTATAAAATTCGTACATATCGAATTACAAAGGGTAAATAATTAAACTTTGTTTGATTTCATCAAATACGAATTTCAGGGGTTCTTTCATATGCCGATTCTAACCATATATTTAGGTTTTAGATACTTGACCATAATAGGTAAATGTCCAATTTTTAATTTGAGGTTTTTTGACCACATTCATTCTGTGTCAGATACTTATGCTGTGTCAAAAATCTAATCACAATCCAAATTGAGGGCTGTTTCCTGCCTGAATGTTATGTCCATACTTGCCCTGTCACGGAATAGAAGTTCCTTCATAATTTAAGTTCCAAAAGGAAAATATATTCTAGAATATTATTTCTACAGGAATAAATATTACAGTATATGTTCCTAACGGAATAAATGGTATAGAATATTTGTTCCAACAGGAATAAGTGTTATGACAATGTTAATATCAAAATTTCATTGGAACCTCTGTTAGGCGGAACAAATATATGTTGACAGCCACAACTTTACGGTCATATCAAATTGCGCTCTGTGAGTATTTCATTATAGTTTATCTCATTCATGTAAATCAGTTTGGATACTTAAAACGAGACGATCGTTGTTAGTATTATTTTTTCCACCAATTTTCAAGTCAGGAGTCCTTTATTGGTTGCTTGTTTCTGTTTGCTGTTTGCGTTATCTAGTGTTATTTAAAGCTTACATCAGACTGCTGTTTCTAATCAATTGTTTTTAAGTTTGTCATGACGATACTGGTGTTCGTTTTGATCATTGTTGAAGAGACTGAGTGGCTGTATTATGACTAGTTGCTTACATCCACTGCATTTGAATTTTGGTGGATAGTTGTCTCATTGACAATCATACTACACCCCCTTAATGTTATAGGTTGCAATTTTGTAAATATAGATAATGCAATTTCCCATAGGAACTCCCTTTGTGGCAAAAACTGTGATACTTTTACTATGAAGTTCCGTGAAAAATAATATCCCTGAACAGAAAGTTTATATGCACTACTATTTTATTAAAAGTTCAAAATATAGGGCTGTGGGGCATATTTCAACATTTATATGTCCTGAACCTCTAAGAGTTTAAACCATACTTAAATTCTATACTACCCTTACCTCCATGTTTGGACTTCCTAAGAATAAAAATTTAGGCGCTACTATGTTTTTCTATACTGTTTACATTCCCAAGTGATGTCTCTATGAGATGAAACACAGATATCATAAATGGGAACCAGTACGTAAACAAATTAACATATCTTTGAATATTATAAATCTCCCTAAAAGAGGCGTGGTTTGTGAAACAGCTGAATTTACAAAGTGCAACATATAAAGAGGCCAAAGTAAACTTTTTATCAAGTTCCGTATTGATTGATACAGATTTCGATGACTTTTGTTATTGTATTCATCAAGTGGAACTTTTATTAATATTCACGGTACCAATTTTACTGCACCAGATGCACATTTCGATACTTGATGTTCCTTCGTTGATTACCCAAGCCGAGATTTTGAAACCATAGACTCATAAAACATTGAAAGAATTATATTTTAACAAGAAAGGTACTCCTTATTTATAAGGTGATGAATTACTACTAGAACATAGAAATTATTTTTGAGGGTTCAGACTGGTATTTCGACAGAAGATACGTTATAACTGTCACCATAAGAGCACTCGATTTCATTGTAAATACAACTGGCATTTTAAATTTTCTGATTCAACAGATTCAATTTTTGTTAAGAATTTCCTAATGAAAAGCTACAGCTACATAAAAAAAATAAGGCTAAAGTTCAATTCATCTCTTCGGGTATCCTTGTGCTTTTACTTGCGTAAAAAGGTGTAAACATACACTGTGACACTACCATTAGCGACTTATTATCGGCTGTTAACTTTGTGCCACGTGTTGAGCAGGAATTGCTTACATTTCCTGATCACTTGAGTTCTCCCCGGTTTTTGATGGGGCTCGTGTAGTCTTATGTTATGTTTTGGTATTTTTTTCCACCTTTCATTGTGTTTATATTTAGCATTGGTATTGTTTGTGTTATTAAACATATGATTTGTGAATGCCTCTTTAGAGTAGTTTCTTTCGTTTTGGTCTAAAAGTGAATACTTCACATGTTCATGTCATCAAATGTTTGAATGGCTCAAACAATGTAATCTACAATATATAATTTATTTTGATAATCTACACTATATATAATGCACACGAAATAACACAGAGTCCTCTAAAAGAGGGGCGAAAGACACCAAAGGGAATTCAAACTCATATGTCGAAATAAACTGACAATGTTATGGCTAAAAAAAAACAAAAAAAAACAGGCAAACTATAGTACACAAAACACAACATAGAAAACTCATGACTAAACAACACGAACCCCACCAAAAACTGGGGTAGATTTAAGGTGCTCCGGAGGGTTAGCAAATTCTGCTCCACATATGGCACCCATCGTGTTTCTCCGGTAACATGGAGCTTCTAACCCGTTCGGAGCACATACGTTCACCCGGGGAGGTGCAGTCCTAATTTTTAAAGTAGTGTTTTAAGAACTTGTTCTTCCACTTTTCGTTTATTGCAATGGAGTTGTAAGTTTTTCTTCGACATAAGGTTTGAGTTGTAGCTTTTTGTTGTTTACCTCAGTTTGTTTTAAAGTATATTGATACAAAGTCAACATGTACAAAAACTGAGATTCTACTACCATTGCACATTATCATCATAGGGAAATAGACAACTTACTGTCCCTTTTCTCACCGACACTTACGGATAATGGGGTGTGTTGAATCAAACTTTTAAATGCTCTTATACCCCAAAAGAGGGGTAAACGATACCAAAAGGACATTCACACTCATAATTCGAAAAAAAACACAACTGACAACACTATGGCTAAAAAAGAAAAGGTAAACAGACAAATAAAAGTACACAAGACACAGAATAGAAAACTAATGACTAAGCAACACAAACCCCAGCAAAACTAAGGGGGATCTTATATGCTCTGGAAGGATAAGGAGATCCTGCTCCTCATGTGGCGCCCGTCGTGTTGCTCATGCTAAAACAAACCCGGTAAATATATACTAATTCGGTAGGTCATATTCGTGAAAAGGGAACGGATTGTAGTTACCACATAAGAAACATAACCGATATCACCCGTGAAACGGATTTTCCAAAACGGCCAACCAACTCGTGATGGTGTCCGTAAAATTTACAAATGGATTATTTCACCATTTTGAACTCTTGGTTTAATAGCTTCCTTGTGAACTTATCAACTATACGAGGAAAGAAAATGGAACAACATAAACATTGAACTGTTACAAAAACCAACATACACAGAAACGGACTATGTAACAACATGCAATACGTCATAAAGAATATCAGTGAGTAAAATGAGTAAGTCCATATTACTTTATAAAGAATATCAGTGAGTAAAATTTGTAAGGCTACAATATTTCATAAAGAAAATCAGCGAGTAAAATTAGCAAGAATTCAATACTTCACAAAGAATAGCAGTAAGGATAATTATTAATGCTTCGTTACTTCATAAAGAATATCAGTAAGTAAAATATATCATAAATGAATTCAAAGATAAAATATTCAAGTTAGTATTTCGGATAGTAAAAAAATATACAGAGTAGAAATATGTTACTACCTAAAAAAACCAACAACAGAAAAAAAAAAACAAAAAAAAACCATTTACTTTTTTATATACATATTTTGTTAAATCTATAGACTTGATGTGAGCAAACAAGGGTTCGAAAATACACACAATATTATACAAACAACTTATACAAATAGATCCAAAATAAATATTTACATGATGGATTTAACCAGATCACATACAAGAATGCAATAACTTTATCTTAGTACTTGAAAGAGCATAGATCATTTACATGGACATTGAATGTTATAAAATCTACACATGCAAAAGAGGCAACTAATAGCAATTCGTTCTACAAAATAGAATATTCCGTATCTATTTACTGTTAAAAAAGGAACAATAATAACACTTGTCAACAAAGACAACAATGACTGTTAACCATGTAGAACTGTATAACCAAAACGAACCTAACTACATGTAAGTAGCAGTACTTACATGTAGTTGGGTTTCTGTTGGTAAATCTAAGTTTTCGCTGTGGTTAACTGCTGTTTGGTAATTTTAGAAGCGTGAGATCTGACTTTTGCCATTTTCAATTTTTTAATTGTATCTTTGCTACAGTCAATTTACAGAAATAAAAATTGATGAACTATATTTATAAATACAGTATATGATATTTGCCTTATGATTTATACAACTATGAAACAAAATAACACCAAACGATTACAATGTCATCATCCTGTGGGAATACATATTTTATTGTAACTAAATAAATTTGATCCTTAGTATTCAGCTGTTATTATGTTGAAAAGTAGCAGAAATTTGAATTGAACATATGAGGTCATAATTGACATAACAAGTGGGTTCTACAATATCGAAATGTATTTTTATGTTTTGATTTCTTTTGTATTTTACTCTACAAAATGCTTGTGACAAGTTTCAATTTTTGTTTAAACATTTTCAAAATTAGAATAGCAAAATATTAAGGGTTCTGTTAAAAAAAGGGATTAGACCGTTGGTTTTCCCGTTTGAATGGTTTTACACTAGTAATTTTGGGGCCCTTTATAGCTTGTTGTTCGGTGTGAGCTAAGGCTCCGTGTTGAAGGCCGTACTTTAACCTATAATGGTTTACTTTTTAAATTGTTATTTGTATGGAGAGTTGTCTCATTGGCACTCACACCACATCTTCCTATATCTATATAAAGGTAATAGTAAAATCCATCTAAGGTTAACTTTGCTTGATGGAGTTTGTACATTAGTTTCTTAATACTTCTTAAATATAGATCAAAGGTGTATTTAAGAAATGACATGTCATAAAGCACGCTCTTCAGCAGGATTTTAACATGCATCTGAATCCCCATGCACGTTTCCGGACTGCTGCGGTGCAGGTAGCAATGTAGGATGTGAATAACCAAAGCTTGATAGCTTTATCTCATCTGACGCATTATCACTTGAGCTATCACTATCAGTAAAACATCGTTGTTCCAAAGGTGATACAATTAAATCTGACACCTCTAGTTCGTCGATTTCTGCATATTCTTCATCACTCTCCTTTTCTGTTAACATATTCTGGCTGATTTCTTCGTCTCGGAGTAGCAATGTAGGATGTGAATAACCAATGCTTGATAGCTTTATCTCATCTGACGCATTCTCACTTGAGCTATCACTATCAGTAAAATATCGTTGTTCCAAAGGGGATACAATTAAATCTGACACCTCTAGTTCATCGATTTCTGCATATTCTTCATCACTCTCCTTTTCTGTTAACAAATTCTGACTGATTTCTTCGTTTCGGTCAGCGTTATTGCCATGGTTATTTACATTTTGGTTAATGTTTGCACTTTTACCTTTTTTGTGTGCACAACAGTAAACGATACAAAAAAAGGGTAAAATGCCGGCCCCACACGAAACAAGAATGATAACTACTGCATTCATTATACCTTCAAAACAATAAAAATATGATGCTTAGCAATTTGAAATCAACATCTTACTTTGCTACGTTTGATTTAGTATACACGGCGTCAAAAAGGTCATGTTCAGTATTCAATTAAATCTTTAACTGAAAATTTCCAGTAAGCGTATTATGGACTATTAAATACATGGATTGATAATCTCCAAATTCTATTTAGATAAAGTCGATATAGTCTAGAAAGTCTATTTCTAATTTCTTAACTTTACTGTACATATTCTTCAAATTCAAAAGCAGTAATGTTTCAATGTGTTACTTATAAGTCTGTAGTAGATAAAACATTTAAAAGCAAGGAGACAGATCAGATTTCAGTAAGTTTAGACAATAAGTAATTTATACAGCCGGAGTAATGCAATAAATGCACTCCATATAAGAACACTATCTGCACAAAAGATGTGATGCATGCAATGACAGTTATAAGCCAGATGATACTAAAGGGACTAAAGGGACATTTAAACTCATGAACCGAAGACTAACTGCAACGTCATGACAAAACAAACCAGAAAAACGAATGACAATGAAAATTGCAGACAAATAAATGCTTACAAAACATTACAGGAAAATTTAAAGATTAAGCAACGCTAACCCCACTACAAGCTTAGAGTAATCTCAATAAAAAAATCATTATAAGAAATTCTGCTTTTGATGTATTGTATCCACTTGTAGACATGTGCAAAATTGGCAGAGTTTACAAAACCACGTTTGTCTGACTAGAAAGAAAACTAAATGCGTAAGTGTTTAAGCCAGAAACAATTCAAGTAGCTTTTTATGAAATGAAAAGAACAATATGGGTCACTCGACGTTTTTTGCTAAACAAAACAATGAAAAGTTTATTCATTTATTAAATAGACGTATCTTAATTGTAGAGTCTTGTAGGGATACACTAAAAACAAATACGAAAAAAAGGATCGATAAAATAACATAAATCACGCAGCTTGATTTTTTTTGTAACAAATTAATTAAATTCATGCATGCCGTTTTTATATTTATACAATTTCAAGAAATCTTTCAAGCTAATAACATTTCTTAGAAGGTATATAGATATACTATTCTATATGAGTATAGCTTATCACATGGCATTGTTCCTTCATATCAGGTCATGATATAAGCCCAAAATCCGAAAGGCTAAAGGTTGATATAACGCATGAGGGCCATTAAAAGGTATGACATTTGATGCATTTTTAAAAAGTTTTAAGCATAGGTCTTGTTTCTTTTCTTTTCCTGAATTATATGCACAAACAAATTTTTGTTCATATAATTCAGGAGAAGAAAAAAGACAAGAACTATGCTTAAAACTTTAAAAAAAAAATGCATCAATTGGTTAATGTGTTTTGCATTTTTCATAATGTATTTTCCTGTTTCAAAATATTTGTTTTTTTACCTCCTTTGTTATGTTTTTAACTGAAAACGTACCACTGAGGAGAATATTCCGGAATCTGCAGAGAAACGTTTTTTTTTTTTATTTTTGTTGACAGGCGTGTCATGTTTTTTTTTACTTTGAAGTACAATCGCGCACTTCATATAAAAAAAAATCATGTGCAATTCATTATTTTTTTTTCAATTTTTTGGACATGTTTAAGTTTGGTGTACATGGGCTTGACACTATAGCCAGAAGTATGACATTTTTCCAGGATGTTCCAATCAACAGTCACTGTATTAAATAGTTTTTTGTTTTACTCCAGAGCATTATTCATAGAAAACTAATTATTTCCGTAAATTAATTTAAAGCTCTGATCTTACCTGTTGTACATTCTGTTTCTGTCGGTGAAAATGAATCTGACAAAAAAATGTAAAAAAAAGAAAGAATTTTAAAACGTTATAAGCTATCAATCATTCAATAAAATGATTAAAACATACCTTTGGGAAAAATAATTATTCAACAAACAGACAACAGCATATAAAGAAGAAATGCAATAGTCTACGAGTTTTTCACAGGAAATTAAATTTTTAACTATACTAGCACCGAAACATGTTTCAATGTTTCAACGAGTAATGCTTCCCTTGACATGTCTTGGATTGCAAGTGTTAGAAATAGATGAGCGAGACAAAAAAGGTTAATATGTGTTGCGACAAAACGGAGGTACATTTTCTTCTACAAAGAAGTAGAATGATAATGAGACAAAATAAAACTTCATTTAAGTTACAGAACAACTAAGGAACTTTTCTTTTTAAGGTAGATGGGGTGTCTAAATTAAAATCAATAGAATTTTTTAATAATTTGTCAAAATGTAATTTATATCATGCTTTTTAAAAAAAAAAAAATAATAAAAAGAATGGGTCACGGGACTTATTTTCATGCTACAGGTTGTGCAAAATTGACAGATTATGTATAGATTATGTATGGAAAACACAACTTTCCGCCTTAAAACGAAAACTACACCATAGAATTTTGAGATAAAATATGAAAAGATAGCTCTAATAATATGCTTTCAGATTAGAAAAAGAAAAAAGGGGGTGACGGGACTCGTGTTCTTGCTACATGATAAAATAGGTATATTCCTAACACATTCTATTGTAAAAGTAACTTTATCTGAATTATCTGCCCTTTAATTTGAGTTGTCTCCCCTTATGTGCCAAAGTTGGAAAGAATTGAATCAAATAAAAGTATTCTGTTTTCTGTAAAATACAGCCATAAATATGATTAAACATGTCATTTTCTATATTAAAATGAAAATGTTTACACATGAATTACCTACTACTCTCGAAATTTGCACATTTAATTAAAAATCTAGACCGATTTTTTCTGGTATTACAAAATCCAAGATGGAGGAAGACACTCTAGCTACCTTAAAAAAAAATAGCTATCATACTATTAGTAAAAAGAAATCAAGCTTTTCGATGAGTAAAATTAGTTTATGTCAAACTGTTATATATCTATGTAAATTGTGTGGTTTAAATTTTTATGTTTTTGCAACAGGTCAAAGTAAATATTTTGTAAAAATTTTGTGAAAATTAAACTAGCCAAATCTATTTTAGCCAAAGCGTTTGGCACCCCTTAATTTGTCTTATTCGTCACAGGCTTTGGATTACTTGCATATGCCAGTGACATTATTTTTGTTTTTTCAAGTTTAATATTACTACGTTTAATTTTATAAACATACAACACCAAGTTTAGAAGTAATGTCATACATTATTTTTTCTAAGTGCATTTTGAATTAAAAAAAAATGCAATCAAGTTTTATCTGTCATACTTCCAATAAAACATAGTTGATGCTGAGTAGTAATTCATACAGGTGCTGTTGTCTCTCTGACATACAAATTAAAAAAAAAAGTAATTCAAATAAAATTCTTAAGAGGAAAACAAATTAAATATATATCAAACTGATCACTGATCACAAAGACATATTTTTTTTAATTCACAAAGAAAAAATGAAGTTTAAACAATACAAACCCCAAGACGAGTAAAACTGGAATATATTCAAATGATGTTGGAAGAATAAGAAGTCCATTTTTTATTATTTTATTTCTGAGTTTGTTGTTGGTGTCATACATGTACTATATCTACGATTGACGTATGTATTAATGCATTTTCAAAATGAAAAGTACAGCATTAACATACGGTTTTAAGTATACAAAACCATAAAAAAATTAACCAAAAGGAAATTTGCAAAAAGGATGTCAAAGGGCTTAAACTACAGATTACAGTATCTATCATATTGTGTTTATTTTATATTTGTTAGTTTGACCTCTCGTTATGCTAAGTATAATAACTAGCTACAGTATATATAAATTCATACCCAGAGTATTCATTTAATAACATTAATGGTAATAATTTAATTGAAGTAACACAAGTTAGGAATATAACAATTATCCCAGGTTATTCAATTGAACTATGTTCCCCGCCCAAATCAAGTCAATATATATGGGCATTTATGCTAATTGACGTTTAATTTGTTACTCTGAATTGCTATTTTTTACACAATGTTTAAAAAAATTCGGTGCTAGTATAGTTAAAAAAGTACCATTAATGTCACTTAGTAGTTTCGTATTAATTCAATAGTTTCATCTGAACGGGAAGTGAATTACAACAATTTGATGCAAGTTTGGATTGAAAACAAAGTTTTCGACAACGAAAAGATGTGTGCCGTAACTTGATAATTATTGAAATATTTGTGAGTGATTTTATCTAGAGCTCCGTTATTCTCGACGCCACTTCGTTTTCTAATAATTCAGATTTTTGGTGATTCAAATTCAGAGCCAAATATGTCATGCATTATTCGTTTTATGACTTCCAGTATCTATTGACAACGTTGATTCTACACCGTTTTGATATTTTCGATAGCATTAATTAAGTTTTCCTCTACGTTGCGGCTTTTTGAAGTGGGCTATACAGTATGGATACCCAAAAGTGATATACATGTATATGTGTCTCAATGGATGTCATGCCACTTTTCCTTAAAGTATATTATGTGGTCATTTTTATAAATTTTCCGTTTACAAAAGTTTGAATTTTTCGAATAACTAAGGATTTTCTTATCCCGTGCATAGATTACCTTAGCCGTATTTGGCACAACTTTTTGGAATTTTGGATCCTCAATGCTCTTCAACTTTGATATGAGCGTCACTGATGAGTCTTATGTAGACGAAACGCGCGTCTGGCGTACTAAATTAAAATCCTGGTATATTTGATAACTATATACAGCTGCTACCCAGATACAATTGATTGTACAGTTTATAGATGTCATGATCAGTTACACTGCTGTGAGCGGTGAGGTTTAATCGTTTTGTTATACTAGCTGTATTATAATACCTTTGCAGTTGGTGAAGTTCTGATCAATTAATAGGTTTGCTTCACCTTCGCACCTTGCACCGGAATTTCCGAAGTCATTATTCCTTTGAAGAAAATCCTTGATTTTTTTCATCATACACATAGAGCAATTCAGAGGATTATTTTCTAGCTTCCTGTTTATACAAAAAAATAAATATTTTCTTTGATGCATTAAACATTAAATGAACTTTTGTTTTCAAATTTAAAAGAAATAAAATTGCATGCCTCTTTTATGATGTATACATAAAACAAACTGACGTCGAGTATAATGCCAGTCGATAATATCCTACAACATATATGGTCGTTTTCTGTTATTTTTTGTCTGATCCAACTTTAGGAGCGTCTAACGACCTACACAGGAATTTAATCTTTTAAGATAATTCAAATCAATTATATAAATCGAAACGTCACAATTACCGAATCAAATTAAAAATAACTTTATACATTTCTCTTTAAATTGCAGGTGGTATAATAAAAAATAAAAATAAATGAAAAAGTCAAATACAAAGCTTTATGAAGAACAATTTTTTGGTTGTTCTCAAAATGTGCAAACGTATATCGCCAGATTGATAAGGGTATTTTACTTAAGGAAGGTTAATCTCAATCATAAAGAACTGTGTGTCCCTGATCAAGTTAAAAAAAATATTAAACATAAAGGAATAACCTCTCAATTGACAAATTCAGATGACTTTTATTAGCTGTCTGATCTATTCAATTACATCAATTTAAACGATCCTTATTTATAGTTTTTCGAAAATGATAGACTTTAAACATTATACAAAATTAATTAAACGTTATTCAACCATCTATGAGGAAATTTTAAAAGATTTCTAAAAAAGTTAAAACAGTGATAATATATATTGCATTCTCAAAAACTTATGTTACTTATCAGAATTGAACAAAAGAAGAGGAATGGTATGATATGACAGCACACCAGCCAGATATGGAGAATTTTGTAATTTGACTGTTCTGTATAAAATAGCCTAACGTGTTTTTCTGCTTTACGTTTGGCATATTTGTCCATGCAAACAGTTTAACATTGGCAATAATTGGCAAACGGAAGTCTAATATATCTGTTTTGTAAACTGTTTAATATTGATAACA
>CM034359.1:42725901-42781918 GCA_019925275.1 Mytilus edulis | reverse complement strand
TAATGCAATATCAAACCATGGCAGCATTAGTACTCTTCTTTGCAGAATTTAGTTACTTACAAGCCTATAAGCGCCGACAATCCTACGATTGGCGGAATTAAGTTACTTACAAGTATGATAGCGCCGACAATCCTTCGAATGTGTTTGCATCTATCTTTGTAATGTTATTGTTCTCCAAATTCCTGGAAATGACATTTTTAGAATTAATTTTTGCATAACATTAATTTTGTAGAAATCATAGTAAACTGGTAGTGTTGTATGTAGAGCTGTTGAAAACTGATTTACTTATTGCATTACATACATGACATAATGACAGTGCTTTTAAGCTTAAGGTAGATCGGGTGTTTAAATTTTCGCGCCTTCTGCGCAACAAGTTGCGCATAGTGTTGTAAACTGTCGTAAAATTTGATCAAAGTAACATTGTAACTTATTATTTTTTTATATCTGTGAAAATTATTAGAAACGCTTTTATAATCATATTTTATAAACTCAATTTTCAAACAAATAATCTCATTTCAGTTTGATTGCTGCAAATTGTTTACTTCCGTCCATAGCGACTCGCACAACACGGTGAAGAATGGAAAAAAATGAGAGAGAAACTGTAATCGTGATAAAGTGGACTGCTTTTTATAAATACTGCGATGTAGATCTGTAAATTAACAATATGATCTTCGTCCTGGTAGCTTATGAAGCAATTCCACACAGATTCTGCACTAAAAGTAGACGACAGAAAACATAAGAGGTAAACAAGGAATTTTATTTTGTGTTGCTGCTTGCCGTAAGTACAATTAATATCGAATCGTCTGCTATAATCTTACGAATGATGGCTGAAAGATCTCAATTAGGAAGATTCAAAAAAGCAAACAAGTTATCTAAGGCCAATAACTTTATTAACTTCAAAGATTCACTTTCAGACCCCCCTACTTCTGATCATAATGAAGAAGCAGATTCAGAGATGCCTTCTGTACATGTAGAGGTTCTTGTAAATCTTGACCACACATACACCTTACCGCTGGTACTAGACAATGACCCTTTGGAAATTTTTTCTGAGATTGAAGTCCACACTGAAGTAAATAAAGGGGAAAACATTGAAATTGAACTATTATTTGACTACATCCCATCAGATCTTGTTCCATTAAGCCATTGCCGGTTCATAGTTGATTTGGGTTTTATGGCCGAGCAGTTAAAACACTGTCAGTCTTGTCAGTCAACCCTTCATCTCTACAATGCATTAGGAGTTAAACCTTTGGGATTTTCAGGATTGATGTATGTCCAATGTCCTGAATGTGGTGATGTGACAAAATCAAGTTGGGGAAAACTCATCATAGTGGTAATAGTAAAAGAGGATGTGGAACTTTTGACATTAATACAAAAGCTGCAACAGGTGCTCTTTTTATTTAGTTGTTTTTATGAATCAAAACCTTTGTAGAATTTTTGTCAGTCCCAAAATATATATATATAATACATGTACATAAACATGTACATGATGTAAAGCTCTGCAATACATATATTCATTGTTGAAAAGCATAGGTAAATTATTTGTGTTTTCGGGCAAATGGATTGAAATGTACGCGAGGCCTTGCATTTCCCAAGTTTCTAAGCCTCATTCAAATGTTACCAATATTTTGTTCAACACAGATGTATAAAAACAGTTATTCTACATGTATAGAGAAATTTTGATTTTAAAAATGTGCTCATGGATATTTAATAGAAGGAAGTGACCTAAATAATATTCCTCAATTAGCAAACTTTTTTCAAATACATTGTTGTACATGTAACTTAAGATTCGTCCTACCAATGTTTTATTATTAGAAATATGAAGGCATTTTTCTGTAATTCAGTCCTCTCTTCCTGCCCTCTCACATCCAGTTTAATTCACCAATCAATAAGTAATATTCTTAGAATATTAAATAGAGTCATGACAAGTATTGACTACTTCTATATTTATTCATGTCAGATTTTTTTTAATGCATGCCTATGATACCAAATAAGTATCTAGATTTATAAAAATATGATTGAATGAATTTTATTTCTCATAAACTACAAATTACATAGTTACAGAGAATATATAAACAATTACATTAAATATTGAAGCACATGTGAACAATACAAACATAAACATTAAATTACAAACTAACCAGGAGGAGTGACCCTCAAATTTATAATTTTAAATTATAAATCTACAAAGTTTTTCAAGAACAATATAATTATTAGAGCTCATCAATTGTTGATATTTATAAATATTTGGACGAAGAGTACAATCTCTTTCTTTCTTGATTTAGAGCATTACACCACATAACATAATGTCTCTTGGTTCGCAAAGATGGCACAACCTATCATTTCTTGATGTTATTCCACCTTCATACATATGTAGATATTGATATGAGTTTTATGGAAGTGAAATGAAATAGTTTGTCACAAAATTGGTTTATTATGATGTATACACATGTAGTTGCAAATATTTACAAATCTATCAATTTTGTTGATTACATTTTAATTTTATAGGAATGCTCCATGCTGGTATTGGGGAAACCCAGCTTAACAATCTGCTTTCAACAAATGAATGTTCACTGTATAGACACTAAATCTTTGAAAGCTAGAGAACATGAAGTTGGCCAAGTATTGGAGAGGCATGCAAAAGAATCTGAACATAAATACTTACTAGAAGAAGCAATTGGTTGTTTAAATATTAACACAGGTTTGAAAAAACAATAAATCAGTATAATCATGATAATCATTTATTGGTCTAACATATAAAAAAAGAAAAAGAAGATGTGTAATGATTGCCAATGACACAACTCTCCACAAGAGACCAAAATGACAGATCACTGTAGCAACTTTAACAATGAGCAAAGCCCATACCACATACATTTGTAGTCAGCTCTAAAATGCCAGAAATGACAAAGTAAAACAATTCAATCAAGTCTATTGTTTGTCTGACTAAAAAATAAATTTGACATTTTCTACTACACTGCTACATGTTCACCTAAAAACTCAAAATATTTCTGTCTTAAAGTTTGTGATACACTGGTATTATATGTATCAATAAAAATGCAAGCCAAGAAACTATTTTTTCTGTTGAGCACAGAAACCAACAAAAAAAATGCATGGAACAAATTCCTATAATATATTGACCTATATCACATATGTAGTATTCCCATTTTGCACTAGTGCAATATAGCTTAAAAATTAATTGCATCTATTATCAACAACAAAACAAAAACAAATTTTATTTTATTAAGCTTGCAATGAAATTTTTAGTGCAAAATGAGATTCTTCTTTGGACAATATTCCGCAATAATCCTGCAAAAGCACTATAACACATGTACCATTGATCTCTTTTGTAAAATTTCATAATTTAGTCCTTGCTTATTTTTTTTATTATGTATGCAAGTGGTTTTCATATGATTAACCACATTAAAATTTATAAGGAAATTCTGTTCACTTAAAAAGTACCATGATATGTTAAAGGGGACACAATTGGGTAAATGTTCAAATGTATGCATATTCTGTCATATTGCACACAAGAACACAGTTTTAATAATACACCCAAGATTTAGTTTAATATCAGCATACCTACCCTCTAGACTCATTAAAAATTAATAACATACAAATGTATAAATTTTGAAAACAGGTATTAGTCAAATCACACAGATGCAACTTTTACGGTCATGGTAACAATTTGAATATATAAACATGATAGATGAAAGCTTTATTTTTTTGCAATAGAAAATGAAGAAGTAAAAGGAATCACAGTATCAACAGACACCTGCTGGCAAAAGAAGGGTTCTGGAAGGGCATATAACAGTTTGTCAGGCATGCCATTAATTGAGTTTAATCCAACAAGAACAAAGTTCAACAAAAAATGAGATATTTTATTGTATTCTTTTTTAAAAACTAATTTTCCATATTGTCCTATTTATTATTTTAATTTCACTCACTTACATACCTCCTTAACATTAAAATTGAGAATGGAAAATGGGGAATGTGTCAAAGAGACAACAACCCGACCATTACCATTTTTAACTGTCACACAAGTATAAAAAAGAAGATGAGGTATGATTGCCAATGGTCTCTCTTAGATTTGAAGATGTGTTATGATTGCCAAAGGTTTCTTTCAGATCTTATAATTTCTCTGCAAATATATTAGTTAAACTGAATTTTCATGAAACCTTTATATAAAAGATGAGTTTGAAGGTCAATTTTCGTTCTTAAATCCTTATAATATATGGTAATGACACTTATTTCCATGCTAGGCATATTACATATATAGATATGCAAAAACAAATCATTTTTAGTCAGATTATTGCAGGGGTAGATAATGTTGTGAAATTTTTAAAAGGGGAGATAATTCAACTTAAAGGTTTTAACTGATTTTGAAGAAAAATATAAAGCTTGGAAGTAAATGGTAGAATAGACCAGGAGGAGGGTTTATTCTTCTGTAAGCTCAACTTGATCAAAATAATTATAGTTTGAACTAATGCAGATATTGCTTATTTCTAACAATACATTGTATTACAAAATGGGGCTTTCATTCCTATAAACTCAAAATTTTATTTAAGCTAGTTTGAATTGAAATGAATAATTTCAGGGGTATCAACATTGATTGGTAAAAATACAGGAGGAGTGGTCCATCATGCACTAAGATGTCAGCAATGCAGAATCTGTGACAGTGCAACAAAAAGGGGGATTCAGCCCAAAGAGCACAATTGTAAAAAAAAATTGGACAGGATCAGCAAAGGCTATGGAGCCAGATATGCTAGTACAGATGATAATGGATGTTAAGAACAAAGGTATTGACATCAACGAAATTGCAGGTGATGATGACACGACCGGTTTCGACAGGCTGAAAAAGATATATCCTGAATCAAAGATGATAAAAACCAGTGACAGAAATCATGTCAAAAAGAATGTAATTAAAAAGTTATATGCAATTAAAAGCCAACATAAGCAACTTTCTGACATGGTAATGAATTCAATATTAAAGAATTTTTAATTTTATGATAGATCAAAATAAAGGAGATGTTGAAGGAATGGAAAATGGCCTAAAAGCTATAGTAGAGCACATGTATGGGGACCACGCCCATTGTAATAGATCATGGTGTGGATTTCTTAAAGAAGGAGATAAATACAAGCACAGTAATTTGCCTCATGGAAAAGACTTGACGTCTGATTCATTACGGTCAGACAGATGATCAATGTATAATACAGTCACTGAAGCAGTTTTTGGCTTTTTATCCCAAACTACTATAATTTAGAAATTATTGGGTACATTAATTATTGTTTTAATTTCTGAGAAATAAAAAATAATGCAAGATTAATAACTTTAATTTATTGATGTGAATCAGGATTTCCAGGTGACCGATTAATTTTAGCTTCTTGAAGCTTGTTATAATTTTCATTAATTGGAAAACATTCAGTACAGAGATTATAAGTTATACAGTGTTCAATTGTCCTAATACGAGAATTTTTTGGGTCAATAAATTTCATATTGGGTCAGGGGAATCAACAAATATATGCAAGATAAAACAACTTGATACTTTATTTATAACTACATCAGTTTATATGCTACATGTACCTATCATATCTGATTCAGTATGCACATTTCAAAACTTTGTCTTATTTTCTTTATTTATGTATATATTTTTGTCAATTTCGATGATCCAATACCTATTAAGTTTACTGGTTGGTAGATTCTTACAGACTCTCTCTCTCTCCTCTCTCTCTCTCTCTCTCTCTCTCTCTCTCTCTCTCTCTCTCTCTCTCTCTCTCTCTCTCTCTCTCTCTCTCTCTCTCTCTCTCTCTCTCTCTCTCTTCTCTCTCTCTCTCTCCCCTTATATTATATATATATATATTATAGGTACATGCATCCATGGGACTGTCTCTCCTGGAGAGGAAACAATAAAAAGAAGCTCCAAAATAAACATGAAAAGGAAAAAAACCAAAGAAAAGGCAAAAACCAAAGAAGCCAAGAGAACACGTTTCTTCTTAAAGCAGACAAGAACGTCTAAGACTGCTAGTAAAGAAATAAGGGAAGGCAAAACTTATGAAAGTGAAATAGGTATATATAAAATAAATCTTACATAATGAAATTTGCAAAGAATGGGTTGTCAAAAGCCTAATTTCCATAATTTACCTTAATAAATCTGTGACCCCCCTCTGCTTTAATTTTTAATTTTTATTTTGCACCAACACCCCCTTTTTGTCCTGAATTTAAAATATTTCACTTAGTAATATTTATTTGTACTGTTATTATGAAATTATATTAAGATAAATTGGCACTTTCTTATACATTATATAGATTTTAATTTTAAATCAACCAACCTTCATATTTCATTATGTATGCCTAGATACGATGAGATCTTCAGTATCTTAAAAATGACCACAACTACATGTATGCAAATCCAATGTATTTATACTATTTTAAATATCAAACGAATGTTGTCTTTGGTGCGGAAAAAATTATGCATGTATGTGGTCTGGATAAGAAGAGTTATGATGTTTGGTCTGGATAAAGTTATGCTATTTGGCCTAGTTAAGAAAAGTTATGGTATTTGGTCTAGATAAGAAGAGTATGATATTTGGTCTGGATAAGAAGAGTTATGATAGTTGGTCTGGATAAGAAAAAATATGGTATTTGGTCTGGATAAGAAGAGTTATGATATTTGGTCTAGATAAGAAGAGTTATGTTATTTGGTCTAGATAAGAAGAGTTCTTATATTTGGTCTGGATAAGAAAAGTTATGGTATTTGGTCTGGATAAGAAGAGTTATGTCATTTGGTCTAGATAAGAAAAGTTATGATATTTGGTCTAAATAAGAAAATTTATGTTATTTGGTCTAAATAAGAATAGTTATGATATTTGGTCTGGATAAAGTTAGGATATTTGGTCTGGATAAGAAGAGTAATGATATTTGGTCTAGATAAGAAGAGTATGATATTTGTTATGGATAAGAAAAATTATGGTATTTGGTCTAGATAAGAAGAGTTATGTTATTTGGTCTGGATAAGAAGAGTTATGATATTTGGACTAGGTAAAAAGAGTTATGGTATTTGGTCTGGATAAGAAGAGTTATGATGTTTGGTCCAGATAAGAAGAGTTATGTTATTTGGTCTGGAGAAGAATAGTTATGTGATTTGGTCTGGATAAAGTTATGTTATTTGGTCTGGATAAGAAGAGTTATGATGTTTGGTCTGGATAAAGTTATGATATTTGGCCTAGTTTAGAAAAGTTATGGTATTTGGTCTAGATAAGAAGAGTATGATATTTGGTCTGGATAAGAAGAGTTATGATAGTTGGTCTGGATAAGAAAAAATATGGTATTTGGTCTGGATAAGAAGAGTTATGATATTTGGTCTAGATAAGAAGAGTTATGTTATTTGGTCTAGATAAGAAGAGTTCTTATATTTGGTCTGGATAAGAAAAGTTATGGTATTTGGTCTGGATAAGAAGAGTTATGTCATTTGGTCTAGATAAGAAAAGTTATGATATTTGGTCTAAATAAGAAAATTTATGTTATTTGGTCTAAATAAGAATAGTTGTGATATTTGGTCTGGAGAAGAATAGTTATGTTATTTGGTCTGGATAAGAAGAGTTCTGATAGTTGGTCTAGATAAGAAGAGTTATGATATTTAGTCTAGATAAGAAGAGTTATGATATTTGGTCTGGATAAGAAGAGTTATGATGTTTGGTCTGGATAAGAAGAGTTATGATATTTAGTCTAGATAAGAAGAGTTATGTTATTTGGTCTAGATAAGAAGATCGAGTTATGATATTTGGTCTGGATAAGAAGAGTTATGATGTTTGGTCTGGATAAAGTTATGATGTTTGGTCTGGATAAAGTTATGATATTTGGTCTAGATAAGATAAGTTATGGTATTTGGTCTGGATAAGAAGAGTTATGTTATTTTGTCTAGAATAGAAAATTTATGTTTTTTGGTCTAAATAAGAATAGTTGTGATATTTGGTCCAGCTAAGAAGAGTTATGTTATTTGGTCTGGATAAGAATAGTTATGTTATTTGGTCTGGATAAAGTTAGGATATTTGGTCTGGATAAGAAGAGTTATGATATTTGGTCTAGATAAGAAGAGTTATGATATTTAGTCTAGATAAGAAGAGTTATGATATTTGGTCTGGATAAGAAGAGTTATGATGTTTGGTCTAGATAAAGTTATGATGTTTGGTCTGGATAAGAAGAGTTATGATATTTGGTCTAGATAAGAAGAGTTATGATATTTAGTCTAGATAAGAAGAGTTATGATATTTAGTCTAGATAAGAAGAGTTATGTTATTTGGTCTAGATAAGAAGATCGAGTTATGATATTTGGTCTGGATAAGAAGAGTTATGATGTTTGGTCTGGATAAAGTTATGATGTTTGGTCTGGATAAAGTTATGATATTTGGTCTAGTTAAGAAGAGTTATGCTATTTGGTCTAGATAAAAAGAGTAATGTTATTTGGTCTAGATAAGAATAGTTATTATATTTGGTCTGGATAAGAAGAGTTATGATGTTTGGTCTGGATAAAGTTATGATATTTGGCCTAGTTAAGAAAAGTTATGATATTTGGCCTAGTTAAGAAAAGTTATGGTTTTTGGTCTAGATAAGAAGAGTATGATATTTGGTATGGATAAGAAAAATTATGGTATTTGGTCTAGATAAGAAGGGTTATGTTATTTGGTCTGGATAAGAAAAGTTATGGTATTTGGTCTGGATAAGAAGAGTTACGATATTTGGACTAGGTAAAAAGAGTTATGGTATTTGGTCTGGATAAGAAGAGTTATGGTATTTGGTGCAGATAAGAAGAGTTATGATGTTTGGTCTGGATAAGAAGATTTATATTATTTGGTGTATATAAGAAGAGTTATGATATTTGGTCTAGATAAGAAGAGTTATGTTATTTGGTGTAGATAAGAAGAGTTATGATATTTGGTCTAGATAAGAAGAGTTATTTTATTTGGTATGGATAAGAAGAGTTATGATGATGTAATTTTTAAGGAAGTTCGCTTCTCAATTTTAAAATAATTAACTTTTCAAAAAAATAGTTAATATTGATAGAAGATTAATATAGGAATCAAAAGTGAAAAACAATATATAGGTCAGTGTGCTTGTTTTTTGAGATATTAGCCACTGAAATTTGGTTGGGGAAATATTCTCTCTTGACTTTTGATAGCTTTATCATTGAAAAGTTTAAGTTCTCAAAAACTATTAAACATTAATTATTTTTATAAGACAGATTTCTTATACATGTTAAAGATATATAAAAAGAAAAATTGGGATAAATGGGCAAATATTTTTAAGGCATTCAAATGAATAAAACCAGAGGATTCACAAAATCTGACAAAAATCCCAAACATGACAAGCGAACTTCCTTTATGACTGTTTATAATATAAGAAAAAATTATGCTTTATATTTGTTGGAAAATGTCAATTATATCCTTTTTTCCTGATAAGGAAATAAATAATCATACATGGTACAAATTTGTTGCCAATTATTTCATTCAAGAAACACACAAAATGAGTGTGACATGTGTGACCTGATCAACAATATTTGATTCCTACCACACAGACTGCAGGATACATATTCAAACTTATCCAGTGTACTATAGTCTGTTGCTGTTACTCAAGAAATAATTTTGTCACAGAAGATTATCATTTTTTCCATTTCGAAACTTTCTATTCAATATGGATCTTAAGTCCCCCTTTTTGATGTTGTTGAAGGAGTGATAAAGAATGTTCGGAGTTCGTCTACTAATTGTATAAGAAACTGGATAAGTGCACTGTAAAACCTGGAATTACCCACAAATTGCACATGTAAATGTCATAACACAATCTGAAGTAAGATGGTTGTCTTCGGTTTTGACAATGCGTCCACTTTCCCCCGTAAAAGGACAATTATCAAAAAATGTTTTTATAAAAATACAATACAAGTTCTAGCTTCATATGTACAAAATATCAATTATTGACCTTGGGTTCAGAGGTCAAGTCACACTGCAGTCCTTATAGCACATGACCTACCCTCCTTTGATTTTACATGTACTTAACAAACTTCATATTAATCTGTATAACAATGAAAACAAAATTTTTGACACTCAATCAAGCACGCATACTTGAAATGTCAATTATTTAACCTTGGAGCCAAAGGTCAAGGCTAAATTGCTAGCTTTCCTGTTGGTATACAACAAGCTGTCCCATGGTTTTACAAAAAAAATACAATACATCATCGATTTATCTCAAAAGACAAAAATATTACGGCTCGGACAATTAACTACAAGTTCATAATATAACACTTAGATAGGTTTCAATAATTTGACCTTGAGGTCAAAGGTCAAGTAAAAAATGCGGGCTTGGTTGTACACAACTCACCCTCTTAATATTAAACACTAACATACCAAATACCATTGATGAAACAAAGAAACAAATTAAAATCTGAACAAGAAAAAAATGAAATTTTCAAATTTACTCAATTCATGAATTTAAAGTTAACTCCCTTTTTTATCTATTTTCTTGTCAAAATTTTTTATCTTAACTTTTAAATTAATGTTTGGAGAATTCAAAAACACAAAATAAGAAAATTCTATGGATTAGAAATGCAACTTTTGATTCAAATAATGTATCAAATGACGTTTTTTCCTTCATAGTCTATACGAAATTTGCGTCAAAATGTCCATTTTGCCTTAAATTTTCAAATCAAAATTTTGAGCTGGGAACACCGGTGACCCCTTTTTTTTATTTGATAATTTCAAAGTATATATCATTAATAAGTTTTCCTGAAAAAATATAAAAAATCTATGGATAAAAAATTAGACCCCCCATCTACCTTAATACTTTTAGTTGGAGAATAACATTTTTCAAGGCCTACTCTTAAACCTTAACACTCTTGTCCTCAGACACTTTAACAGAATTGTCACAATATTTTACAGCAGCTAGGTCAATACAACTGTTTGCAGACATTAGGAAAATTAGTCATCAGTTTTCAATTCAGTTACCTAAGTTGTCCCTGTGAAGTCCATACAATTCTTTATGCTTATATTATATTTTGTCTAATATTTTTCGTTATTGAACAATCGTAGGATTTTCGTAGGATGTTTTGTATAATACCACAGTAATCCACCAACACATACTGTCAATCCCCATTCAGAATAGGAAAATATTTTATTGTATCATACACATTCGTTTACTTATAGGCGAGTGACTTATTTCAAAAAGACGCTTAGTTAACGACTTTAATGCACCCACCTAACACACGGCTGTATTATATATCATTCGAAAGCTGTTAATCTGTACTTTCTGTTTTGCCCGGTCGTAAAAAAATCGTGTGGTGCAATTTTTGTTAAATCAAGGTCAAAAGTCATGAAAAAAAAATCCAATTTTTGCGATTACTAAATAAAACGCCATTTTCTAATTCTTGTACCATAAAATTTTCCAGAGGATCATATGAACTTTATGGAACATGATACATAATTTCCAAATCAAACAAAAAATAAGAGATTCGATGCGCAAAATTTCCCGAAAATTGAAATTTATCACAAATCCTAAAAAAAATGAAAAATTATTCAAAAAGCAAAATATATCTTGGGGAATCGATATTCGAATGCTAAAAAAAATAGATAAATGTATATGTTTTAGGTCAAGGAATATTTGTTTTGTAATTTTAAGATGCAATTATTAATTATTGTTCATGGAACAGCCTTCTATTGAAGTGTTTGCAGTTGCCCAAAAATCTGCCATCTGCAAATAGCGATCATTTTGTTAATCTATGTTAAAATAGCACATCGCTAATTGTGAATATCAGGGAGGAGAATGATTTTCCATAATAAAGAAGGGGTATTTAAAGTAAGAAAAGAATATATGCGAGGTAATTGAGGTTAAAATATGGTTTTTACGAAGTCAAACTGTTTTACTTTTTGTAATCTTGTTTAAATGCAAACATTACTTTGCGACTAAATCGTAGGCAACATTGAAATAAGTAACCTTGTTTAGAAACACTTGGTTGTCTAAAGCGGGATGTAACGAACTAAATAAAATGCGGCTGCTTCTTAATTAGTTTAAAATCGTGTTATAGTAAGTCATATTAAATGTGTTTAGAAGTTTAATCGCTTTAATTATTTGAATACAATATGCTTTGAGTATTTTCTACATAAGCTTTAAAAATACAAATGCATGTCATTGTGTATGTAAAACACTGCAAGCAGTTGTGAAATAACAAAATGAAAAAGTTAAATACCCTTCCTGACCTCATAAGATCATTCGCTGTTTTAGGAGTGTTCGTTTTCATGGTATGCTGTGTTTTTTGGACTGTTGTTCATCTCTTGGACTTTTATCTTATTTTGTTCATGGTTTTAATTAACTTTATTTGATTCATGGTTTGAGATGTTGATTGTCCCTTTGGTATTATTTTACTTTAAACACATTAACTTGCAGTAATGAAAATCAGCCAAAAAATCACCTCAAAGTAAAGTGAAGAAGATTAACGCATTAAGACAAATATCCGCGAAAATAACTTAATTTGCTCACGATGATATATATATAGAACCAAATCGTTATCATGATACATTTAGCTACACTGATCTACAATTTTTATACCTTTTACTACTTGAATAGTGACGAAATATATCAAAGGGACATCAAACTCATAATTAAAATCGAACTGACAAAGCCAGGCAAAAAACGAACAAGACAAGCAACAGTATACAAAACACAACAAATAAAACTACAGATTGAATAACACAAACCCCCAAAACATTTTTTGAGTGAACCCAGGGGCTCCCGAAGGGTAGGCAGATCATGTTCCACAAGTGACACCCGTCTTAGTTTAAACTTATTTATTTATAGTGGATTAGGAAACAAGTTTTGCAACTTAAATAAATCGCTTTCCACTTTGCGGGTGCGAGTGCTGCCTTGTAGCGCCATTAGCCTTTTTTCGAAATCTACAAAGGTGTGTTTAACGTGCAAGAGATATGGCTCTCTCTTAACACGGGTCAGCCATTTATCGTCCCCTTCCGACGGACTTTCGTCGTTTCCTCAAGACCATACTCATAAATGGTGTCAAGGAAGAGCCGAAAATTCAGTCCCTGAAATTTCCATCACGGAACGGAAACGAACCAGGAACTTTTGTGTTAGTAGTACGATGCACTAACCACTACACCACGACTCTCTTGTACCCGTCTTGTGGCTCATGTATTTCCTAACTCGGTGCCAAGCCTTATTCGGTTGGTGACATTCACGGCAGAAATGACGGCAATTTGGTTACGTCGATGGAACTTATCAGTCGTCATCTGGCGAAACATATATCTCATAATTGCAACCAATTCGTAGAGGCGTCCATGAAATTTTCAAAGGGATGATTTCAACTTTGCATTTGAACTCTGGTTTAAAACAAGTTTAAACCACCATTTTTCTTCAAATGTCCTGTACCAAGTCAGGCATATGGCAGTCGGTATCGAATAATCTGTTTCTTTGTATGTTGGCGTTTGTTTTTGTAGCAGTTCTGTGTTTCTGTTATATCGTTGTGTTCCTCTTATAGTTGATGCGTTTTCCTAGTTTTTGCTTTGTGACCCGGATTTATTTCAGATACTAGTAAATCGATTGATGACTATTTAATAGCGGTATACTATAGTTGCCTTTATTTCAGAGGAGTTGAGGCTCATATCGGTCTCTCCTTTAGTAGTATAGATATGCAGGCGTTGCTATAATGTTGTTACATAGAAATGAAAAGTTTATAATTTGGTAGTAAGGGGTGTTTTTATGGGTTGTTTTATGCTCATCTCTTTTGTCGTAAAACTTGTTCTCAACCAACCCTCATCATCGATTTAAAGATACGTGATAGAGTAAACTGTATCTTTTGATTCTTTTATTTTTATTGAAAATACGAGTCCAACATTGTCACAAATTTTGCGATATTCAGTGAGATGACATCATCTATATAATGGAACGTGAAGTTTCAAGATAATGATAGCTTCTTTTCAGTCGTCATCAGAAACTCTTGCATGAAGTCATCCTCGTATAAAAAGCTATTCAGGAAGTCTAGTTGTAACTAGAATCGTTGCGTACTAATGGATACTTTTTCTTCAAAATTATTCTTATTTGACGAATTAATGCATGTTAACAATGAACAACGCAATTTAAGCAATCAAGTAGTCAAGTTTTATAATGTGTTTACTAGTTTTTGAAATTCTTTGAAAAATCAATTTTCATCAATTTATTTTCTATTTATTTTGGTCTAAATTTTCTATTCACATTAAATAAATAAAAGGTCTTTTCACTACATCAATATTTATAATGAAGCTACAAATCAAAGAATTAGAAAAGTCGAAATATGTTTATTATAGTTACAATGCAGATCGCAATCTCTTAGTTTCACCCCCTTTATTTCAAGCAATAAGATGATTCGCGCACATATTTTTTCTACTATAATTTTTTCAGATTCTTAAGAATTTGTTTATTACATCTTATATTGACCACATACAATGTTTAAATAGGAAGAAATGCTTAAAAGCTGTTTTTTCGCAGATGGTGGTATTTTGGGCAACTGTATGAGTTGTTATGATTTGCTGTTTGAGTAGAAGTAAGCATAATTTTAGGAAATTTTATTATGTCAAAAACTTCTTTGATAGTCATTACAGGGTTTTACTTAGTTTTAATTGATTAGCATTTGCACCAGAAAGAAAAATTTCGGTTTTCACACATTTTGTTAACTTTTACTCGAATTTCAGGAAACATGTATTATCTGTCAAAAACACGCTTTAAATATTAAAAAATGCATTTGAATAATGACTGTTAATCTCTCTGCTAAAAGTTTAAATTGTTTGCATAATGTGAATTTGTGAATTTAGTATATAAAAGTCATATCATGCAATCAGGCTGAAATCTTAGAAAATATGCACTTATTCGTCCTTGGCCTTTGATCTTGATTTGACGGAAATTGCACCGTATGATTTTTTTACGACCGTGCAAAACAGATAGTACAGATGTGTAGCTTTCAAGTGATATATAATTTAGCCGTGTGTTAGGTAGGTGCATTAAAAATTTATTTTTATGGTTAAAGTCACTCGCCTATTAATGGAGTGATTTTATTTATAACTAACCCTAACACTAACCCTTTCAAACACTAGCCATAATACTAACACTGGCTCGGAATCCTTATCCTATTCTAAAACAAACTGTACCTTTTACATGTGAACAATAACACTAAAATACATGGTACTTCTTAGTAGACCGTGTCAATGGTACTGATTAATGTTTTTGATACAATCCCATAGTCAGTGTTTTGTTATATCGTGTGCTTTACTGGTCTATGTTAAAGTGTTCGTATCTTTAATGTCTGCTATTAAACGTCAACATTTGTATTCAAAAAGGAGTTCGGTATTTTTTATTTTTTACTTTTTGATATGCATTTATCAAAATTCAGCTAAAATTTCACAGTCAAGAACAGGACATAATCGGTAAAAATACAGATAATTCGACTGTTCTAGTACATACATATAAAGATGTTGGACTTAAGATAATTTGAAATGTAACAATTAGTCGTATGCTTTTTCTATATAAATACAAAATGATTTACGTTTGAGAAAGGGACGAATGTGAACTTAACACCAAATTAATATAACACGAATTTTGACATTTATAGAAAGGTTGCAATTCTCTTTTTTTTTTAAATTCAAAATAAATAAATTAATACTAGAAGATGTATGATATAATGCAATATCAAACCATGGCAGCATTAGTACTCTTCTTTTCAGAATTTAGTTACTTACATGCCTATAAGCGCCGACAATCCTACGAATGTGTTTGCATCTATCTTTGTAATGTTATTGTTCTGCAATTTCCTGGAAATGATATTTTTAGAATTAATTTTTGCATAACATTAATTTTGTAGAAATCATAGTAAACTGGTACTGTTCTAGTACATGCATATAAATATTTAGGACTTAAGATAATTTGAAATGTAATGATTAGTCGTATGCTTTTGCGACATAAATACAAAACAGTTTACGTTTAAGAAAGGGGCCAATGTGAAATTAACACCAAATTAATATAACACGAATTTTGACATTTGTAGAAAAGTTGCAATTGACCTTTTTTCAAAAATCATTCAACATGAATACACTACAGTCCAGGTGGACTTTGTCATTTCCACTCGCCCACGGTGGACAAACCAATGCCGTCCACTCTCTGTCCACGTCCGTTGTCCACCGTGGGCGTGGTGCCCACCCTATGCCGTGGATTTCCGTGGGCGTATTGCCCACTGTATACCGAGGACAGCCGTGGGCGTGGTGTCCACCCTATACCGAGGACAGCCGTGGACATACAATGCCCACGGTATACGGTGGAAAGGAGTATGCACAATTCTGGATATAACTCGTGATTATCGGATACGTTAGATGCTTTTTAAGGGGTTTATTCCAATATAATCTTTTTGTAAAGTAGTTGGTATTAATAAAATTGACAAGTTTGTGAAATGTGTAAGGTTACCGAAGGAGATTTCGCTTAACAACATTTATTTATTTTTTAATTATTAGAGAAACAGATTCTTGCATAGTAGCTCGTGGATTTTCTGATTTCATCTTGCCGAAGTCGGACTTTAAAATTGGAAATTAAACTGTCGCAGACATTTGTACCCACGTTACTTGCGTTTTTTTTTATTAATAACCAGACGTATTTCGTATAATTACGTGGAAATTATCAAATGCAAAATAGCATTCCTTATCGCTTATGCATATTAATGTAAATCATTTTTAAGGAACAGTCATGTAGATAAATGATGTGAAAATGTTTGTCGTTACAAATATAGTATCAATATTAAATCAAGGATACCAATAATTTGTGTTAGCGTTGCGGAAGAATATCTCAAAAAGGTTTTCCAAAAATTGCGAGAAAATTTGAATGCCTACTCAAATCTACTTACTCAAATCCAATATACATGTATCTTAGAAAAACTAATTATTTCAAAAGAATAACCACTATGCTCTTCCACTGCACTATCATGAGAATACTAGTAGAAAAGAATGACATAAGAAAAAATAAAAATTACATATAACTGTTATACATATATTTTGTCGTATTATGAAGCCGTAGTTTACAGCTTGTCGCCTAATTGTAAGCAATCAATCAAGTACATAAGTTTTAGCATGAAAACTATACTTATTGTTATAAAAAAACATATGCATCCTTTTTTATTAGAGGTTTCGTACGACTTTAATATAATATACATGTACATGTATAACAACAAACTAGAGTATACTGATTAACAATATAATAGTTGTTACAGTGAGGTTGAATTCCCGGTCATTTATTCATTATCCACACAGGAACTTGTCTCCGGAAAACATGTGTCTGTGAGGTGTACCTTAACCTAACTGTTGGGTATAGAGATGCGATTTTTTTTTCTGATACAAGTGCTTGTCACCACCCAAAAGAACTTGTAGTCATCCGATGTTTTGTCAGTACATTGATTGATTTTAAGATTGGTGAATGCTTGATTTCATCGTCTGTTTAAGGACAAAAACGAATATGGATAGTAAACGGCACTGGAGAAAAAAAATGTATTTTTATTGAAATAAAACCTTTTAATTTTGCATAATTCTTTCAACATGAGGTTTCCAGCACATAGCACTTGAGATATGTCTCATTTTTATTCAATTGCAACCTTTTGATAAGAAGCTCGAAGAGACACTTTCCATAATCCAATGAATCGACATACATGTTACGTTCCCCGTAAGAGCCTTAATCATTTCCGGCCAATCTGAGCTCGTCTAGTCAGCCATCTATTGTAGAATGATGTCAATTCTTGGTTATAACAATTTTAAATTTAACATGAATGATTAATGTCAAGTTCGTTTTACGATTTAAAAATGTTTAATAATATTTTATAAATTGATTTCAAATCAATTTTACGGATTTTAAAATTTATTAGAATCGATCAGAGATTCCATCTAACTAGTGTATTCATATTGTTTAACGTGTCGTTACGTGTTCTTTTTTTGTTTGTTTGATAAATACTTTGTAATGAATAACAACTCGTTTTATAAAAATCCGTATCAGTTATTCTCATTGTCAGGTACATGTAATTTGTACTTGTAGGATGATATGTGATTTTCCGATGGGGAGGGACAAGGGTTGGGAACTACAAAAAATGTATAAAAATCTAAATACATCCTTTACGAGAAATGCTATTTTCTGTTACAGACGCTTTCTTTTAACCTTGCGTAGACTTGAGAATTTTTTTTTCAAGATACAAAATAATAAGTCCTTTCAAGAATGATCCGTACAGATTCTAAATTTTCTAAGGATTAGGATATTCAAATACTGTAAAATTAAAGTACTGTACACGTGGCTTTCTGACAAATTACGTTTGTGCCGGTCCCATATCATTAGTTTGTAATTCGGTGGCTGCCTTTTGTTGCTATTTAACATATTTGATTTTCGTTCATGATTTTGTACGTTAATTAGACCGTTAGCTTTCTTGTTTGAATTGTTTTACATTTGTCATTGCGGGGTCTTTTATCTATGATGAGTTTATTTATAGATGACTATGTGATATATGCTTTGCTAATTGTTGCAGGCCGTATGGTGACCTATAGACATTTACTCACTTACATGTATGGAGAGTTACAAATATATCTCATTGGCAACCATGACACATCTTCTTTTTATTATTATAAACGTTAAAAATAACTTATTAAAAGTACGAGCCAAAAATTCCGTAGTATAGTATTCAAATTGACCACTTTCTTTTAACAAGTTAAATATTTCTTTGAAAGTACTGTCCTACAGTCACTGGTGGTAAGCGGATGGTCGTAACTTAAAGTTACGACCATCCGAAGATGGGAGACAACTCTAGGGATACATTTTTCTTTTCCGATTTTCGTGCAGTAAAAAAATGTTTCAGTAAAACCGCTTGTCTCATACATATTAATCGTCAGTGTGTTGATATTGAAACAAAATTTGATACATAAAAACATTCCAATTTTCGTAAAATGATCATTCAATAATTCGAGCATGATGGTCGTAACTAAAAAAAACAAAAATGTTCAGGATGGTCGTAACTTAAAATTGTGATGGTCGTAACACTTTATTAAATAGGACCTAATAAGAAAAGTCAATAGTCTTAAACGTGTCTTTTGTTATATGAATATATTATATGATATATTTGTGAAGTTGATTTCACTAAATGATAAAAACTAAAAGAGATGACGAGAGGGATACCTGTAAAGTGCGAAAGGAAAGAAAATTGGAACGAATCGAAAAAAAAAACCAATACAAAATGAAATGACTAGTCACTGTTACTTAAAATATAATGTATAAAATCAACCAAGAGGCAACTAATTATCAGCTGTTTTATAACAATATAAATTCTCAAAAGTGGAGAATTCATTTTAACACACAGCTCTGGTTATGATCATTCTTAGTTACGAATTAAGAAAAGGTGATTTTAACAAATTTGACATCACATGAAATGCCCAGAATCCTGATTTTTTTTCTTTATATTTTGCATGTATTGAAAAGATAAACTTTTAAAAACTAGTATGTACCTACTAGGTGGAATTTAAAAGAAAAATCTACAATTTAAAATTGATACTTTAAGTCGAAAGAGCATAAGTAAGGAGTCAACATAATGTTATGGGAATCGTTATCGAGACAAGACCATGGAAAATACCATGAACCCTGGACCTCACGTTTTTTATTCCCAATTCATAAAGGGAATGATGCATATATATGGTCTTAATAACTATCGAGGAATTACAATTACTGATTCATTGGGGAAGCCTTTTTAATAAGATACTTGATACACGTCTTTGTAAATCCTTAGATAAATATCATATCATTGATGAGAGCCAAATTGGGTTTACCAAAAAAAACCAAAAAAAACCGACCATCTGACCATATGTTCATTCTAAAAACTATTATAAATAAGTATTGTAATACAAAAGAAGGTAGAATGTTTGCCTGCTTTGTTGATTTCCAGAAGGCTTTTTTACTGTCATTCTCCCAGGGATAAAACTTAAGCTATTGAATATAGTTAGAGAGTATGGTAAGAGATCTCTTTAGAACTAAAGTTGGAGTAAAACAGGGAGACAATTTGAGTCCAAATTTGTTTAAATTTTTTATAAATGATCTTCCTGATTGTGTTTAAAGTTCCCCTGATCCAGCTGTTGTTTATTCACGACCAGCCTATTCTTTACTATACATATGCTGATGATCTTGCCATTTTTTCAACTTCAGCAAAAGGACTTCAAAGTAAACTTGATGGATTAAGATCGGTGTTTGAAAATTAATCCCAATAAAACAGTCATAGTATTTAACAAGACAGGCAGACATATCAAACATGATTTTTATTTTAATAACAGGCGTTAAAAGCCTACCATAAGCTACGCAAGGACTTTCTGTCACTGAATCCAAGTTTAAAAAACAGCCTTCATGTTTTTGAGCATACAATAAAACATATTCTCTTATATAGTACTAAAATTTTGGGATTTTTCAACCCTTTCAAAAAAAAACAAAAAAACAAAAAAAAAACTATGACTTTGACTACAAATGTAGATCAGGTTTATCCTAAGATTGTTTCAGAAAGACTACGCATTGAATTTTGTAAACATTTACTTGGTGTTACCAAAAGAGAAACACATTTTGCCGATCTCTCTTAACTCGGTAGATTCACTCTGTATTTTGTCATTGCAAAGTCTATGATCAGATACTGGCACAGGCTTGACACTACTAGAGGAGGCATATTTAGAGTCAAAATTACTACACGAGTTAAAAAAATTCCTTCACAGTATGGATCCTTAAACTTCTTTCTAAAGAATATTAAAGGGGTCAGCAATTTACATTGTTTACTATATGCTGATGATAATGTTTTTTTTTTAATTTCAGCAAAAGGACTTCAGCAAACTGTATTCATACATAGCTTGTAGCCAGAATAATATTTAAAAGATATATCTTTATGCTTCAACTCAGCGTGCTGGTCTTTTAAATCTGAGTACATTCATACAATATAAACATATAACATAAATAGTATTTTCAACCTGCATATGTATGTGATAGTTGCCGCAGTACATTTAGTTCTACCTTGTAATATTATCTTAGCTACAAGGCTGGCTATAAACTACTAATATTTGATCTTACTCTTAAATTCAAAGCGTGTATCATTGTAAAATAAATACCTGCATATATGTATGTAATATTTGCCGCAGTACATTTAGTTGTACCTTGTAATATTATACTGGCTACAAGGCTGTCTACAAACTACTGATATTTGATCTTACTCTTAAATTCACTAGACTCAAGCTGGCAGCCACTTTTATCGGCCAATCAAGTTAGCAGCCACTTTTTTTCCAGCAGCCAATTTTGACGATATGTCTAAAAACCAAAAAACTGCATCAGACTCAAACGTTCCAAAAATCGCTAATTCTTAGTTATATATAGTTTAACAGCGGAATTCGACAGTTTCGCGGCTTGTACTGATTTTAAAAGCATTTCATTACGTTTTAAATATGTATGTGAAGTTAAATGCCGGTTTGTTATTTGATATTCGATATTCAATATACAACCGGTTGCTAGCAGTCGGTTCAATATCAAAGTTTAGTTGAAAATCATTAAAAAGTATGATTTCATAGTTAACAGGAGTGAAAAATTACGCCGCAAATTGTTTTATGACCCCTTCAAGCTGTCGTAAATTCTCGTTGTCCTCGAATATAAGCCCTTATATAAGTTGCATATTTGTCTTTATGTAATAAAGATTTTTAACAATAAAACGACATCAAATATTGAACAAAGATTTAATTTAATATATTATATATAAAACTAAAACTAAAGCCGGCCACTCTAAAAATATTCCAAAATATAAAAAGAAATATCTATGGAAAGCCAAAAAAGAATAAATATATTGTGAAAACCTACGAGAGACCGCTCAGATGACAGTTACACCCCTGGTGTTTCAATACCCCAAATGCAACGGTATTATAGACTCTGTAGTATATAAAATTGGGTGTAGAGATTAACGTGACTATAATGATCTTGGATTATGGGTATTGAAAATACGTAAATGGGCAACTTTGAACCTCTGTGGTGGCCAGACGGGCCCGGATCCCAGAAAAATATTTAAGTGGGGAATAGCTTGGGTTAATACCTTTCGAATGAGTTAGGTCCGGTTCGGAACTTTGCCGTAGGGATATGCCGAAGAGTAGCGAATGTGTAGGTGATATGAAAAATACGTAAATGGGCAACTTTGAACCTCTGTGGTGGCCAGACGGGCCCGGATCCCAGAAAAATATTTAAGTGGGGAATAGCTTGGGTTAATACCTTTCGAATGAGTTAGGTCCGGTTCGGAACTTTGCCGTAGGGATATGCCGAAGAGTAGCGAATGTGTAGGTGATATGAAAAATACGTAAATGGGCAACTTTGAACCTCTGTGGTGGCCAGACGGGCCCGGATCCCAGAAAAATATTTAAGTGGGGAATAGCTTGGGTTAATACCTTTCGAATGAGTTAGGTCCGGTTCGGAACTTTGCCGTAGGGATATGCCGAAGAGTAGCGAATGTGTAGGTGATATGAAAAATACGTAAATGGGCAACTTTGAACCTCTGTGGTGGCCAGACGGGCCCGGATCCCAGAAAAATATTTAAGTGGGGAATAGCTTGGGTTAATACCTTTCGAATGAGTTAGGTCCGGTTCGGAACTTTGCCGTAGGGATATGCCGAAGAGTAGCGAATGTGTAGGTGATATGAAAAATACGTAAATGGGCAACTTTGAACCTCTGTGGTGGCCAGACGGGCCCGGATCCCAGAAAAATATTTAAGTGGGGAATAGCTTGGGTTAATACCTTTCGAATGAGTTAGGTCCGGTTCGGAACTTTGCCGTAGGGATATGCCGAAGAGTAGCGAATGTGTAGGTGATATGAAAAATACGTAAATGGGCAACTTTGAACCTCTGTGGTGGCCAGACGGGCCCGGATCCCAGAAAAATATTTAAGTGGGGAATAGCTTGGGTTAATACCTTTCGAATGAGTTAGGTCCGGTTCGGAACTTTGCCGTAGGGATATGCCGAAGAGTAGCGAATGTGTAGGTGATATGAAAAATACGTAAATGGGCAACTTTGAACCTCTGTGGTGGCCAGACGGGCCCGGATCCCAGAAAAATATTTAAGTGGGGAATAGCTTGGGTTAATACCTTTCGAATGAGTTAGGTCCGGTTCGGAACTTTGCCGTAGGGATATGCCGAAGAGTAGCGAATGTGTAGGTGATATGAAAAATACGTAAATGGGCAACTTTGAACCTCTGTGGTGGCCAGACGGGCCCGGATCCCAGAAAAATATTTAAGTGGGGAATAGCTTGGGTTAATACCTTTCGAATGAGTTAGGTCCGGTTCGGAACTTTGCCGTAGGGATATGCCGAAGAGTAGCGAATGTGTAGGTGATATGAAAAATACGTAAATGGGCAACTTTGAACCTCTGTGGTGGCCAGACGGGCCCGGATCCCAGAAAAATATTTAAGTGGGGAATAGCTTGGGTTAATACCTTTCGAATGAGTTAGGTCCGGTTCGGAACTTTGCCGTAGGGATATGCCGAAGAGTAGCGAATGTGTAGGTGATATGAAAAATACGTAAATGGGCAACTTTGAACCTCTGTGGTGGCCAGACGGGCCCGGATCCCAGAAAAATATTTAAGTGGGGAATAGCTTGGGTTAATACCTTTCGAATGAGTTAGGTCCGGTTCGGAACTTTGCCGTAGGGATATGCCGAAGAGTAGCGAATGTGTAGGTGATATGAAAAATACGTAAATGGGCAACTTTGAACCTCTGTGGTGGCCAGACGGGCCCGGATCCCAGAAAAATATTTAAGTGGGGAATAGCTTGGGTTAATACCTTTCGAATGAGTTAGGTCCGGTTCGGAACTTTGCCGTAGGGATATGCCGAAGAGTACCGAATGTGTAGGTGATATGAAAAATACGTAAATGGGCAACTTTGAACCTCTGTGGTGGCCAGACGGGCCCGGATCCCAGAAAAATATTTAAGTGGGGAATAGCTTGGGTTAATACCTTTCGAATGAGTTAGGTCCGGTTCGGAACTTTGCCGTAGGGATATGCCGAAGAGTAGCGAATGTGTAGGTGATATGAAAAATACGTAAATGGGCAACTTTGAACCTCTGTGGTGGCCAGACGGGCCCGGATCCCAGAAAAATATTTAAGTGGGGAATAGCTTGGGTTAATACCTTTCGAATGAGTTAGGTCCGGTTCGGAACTTTGCCGTAGGGATATGCCGAAGAGTACCGAATGTGTAGGTGATATGAAAAATACGTAAATGGGCAACTTTGAACCTCTGTGGTGGCCAGACGGGCCCGGATCCCAGAAAAATATTTAAGTGGGGAATAGCTTGGGTTAATACCTTTCGAATGAGTTAGGTCCGGTTCGGAACTTTGCCGTAGGGATATGCCGAAGAGTAGCGAATGTGTAGGTGATATGAAAAATACGTAAATGGGCAACTTTGAACCTCTGTGGTGGCCAGACGGGCCCGGATCCCAGAAAAATATTTAAGTGGGGAATAGCTTGGGTTAATACCTTTCGAATGAGTTAGGTCCGGTTCGGAACTTTGCCGTAGGGATATGCCGAAGAGTAGCGAATGTGTAGGTGATATGAAAAATACGTAAATGGGCAACTTTGAACCTCTGTGGTGGCCAGACGGGCCCGGATCCCAGAAAAATATTTAAGTGGGGAATAGCTTGGGTTAATACCTTTCGAATGAGTTAGGTCCGGTTCGGAACTTTGCCGTAGGGATATGCCGAAGAGTAGCGAATGTGTAGGTGATATGAAAAATACGTAAATGGGCAACTTTGAACCTCTGTGGTGGCCAGACGGGCCCGGATCCCAGAAAAATATTTAAGTGGGGAATAGCTTGGGTTAATACCTTTCGAATGAGTTAGGTCCGGTTCGGAACTTTGCCGTAGGGATATGCCGAAGAGTAGCGAATGTGTAGGTGATATGAAAAATACGTAAATGGGCAACTTTGAACCTCTGTGGTGGCCAGACGGCCCGGATCCCAGAAAAATATTTAAGTGGGAATAGCTTGGGTTAATACCTTTCGAATGAGTTAGGTCCGGTTCGGAACTTTGCCGTAGGATATGCCGAAGAGTAGCGAATGTGTAGGTTGATATGAAAAATACGTAAATGGGCAACTTTGAACCTCTGTGGTGGCCAGACGGGCCCGGATCCCAGAAAAATATTTAAGTGGGGAATAGCTTGGGTTAATACCTTTCGAATGAGTTAGGTCCGGTTCGGAACTTTGCCGTAGGGATATGCCGAAGAGTAGCGAATGTGTAGGTGATATGAAAAATACGTAAATGGGCAACTTTGAACCTCTGTGGTGGCCAGACGGGCCCGGATCCCAGAAAAATATTTAAGTGGGGAATAGCTTGGGTTAATACCTTTCGAATGAGTTAGGTCCGGTTCGGAACTTTGCCGTAGGGATATGCCGAAGAGTAGCGAATGTGTAGGTGATATGAAAAATACGTAAATGGGCAACTTTGAACCTCTGTGGTGGCCAGACGGGCCCGGATCCCAGAAAAATATTTAAGTGGGGAATAGCTTGGGTTAATACCTTTCGAATGAGTTAGGTCCGGTTCGGAACTTTGCCGTAGGGATATGCCGAAGAGTAGCGAATGTGTAGGTGATATGAAAAATACGTAAATGGCAACTTTGAACCTCTGTGGTGGCCAGACGGGCCCGGATCCCAGAAAAATATTAAGTGGGGAATAGCTTGGGTTAATACCTTTCGAATGAGTTAGGTCCGGTTCGGAACTTTGCCGTAGGGATATGCCGAAGAGTAGCGAATGTGTAGGTGATATGAAAAATACGTAAATGGGCAACTTTGAACCTCTGTGGTGGCCAGACGGGCCCGGATCCCAGAAAAATATTTAAGTGGGGAATAGCTTGGGTTAATACCTTTCGAATGAGTTAGGTCCGGTTCGGAACTTTGCCGTAGGGATATGCCGAAGAGTAGCGAATGTGTAGGTGATATGAAAAATACGTAAATGGGCAACTTTGAACCTCTGTGGTGGCCAGACGGGCCCGGATCCCAGAAAAATATTTAATGGGGAATAGCTTGGGTTAATACCTTTCGAATGAGTTAGGTCCGGTTCGGAACTTTGCCGTAGGGATATGCCGAAGAGTAGCGAATGTGTAGGTGATATGAAAAATACGTAAATGGGCAACTTTGAACCTCTGTGGTGGCCAGACGGGCCCGGATCCCAGAAAAATATTTAAGTGGGGAATAGCTTGGGTTAATACCTTTCGAATGAGTTAGGTCCGGTTCGGAACTTTGCCGTAGGGATATGCCGAAGAGTAGCGAATGTGTAGGTGATATGAAAAATACGTAAATGGGCAACTTTGAACCTCTGTGGTGGCCAACGGGCCCGGATCCCAGAAAAATATTTAAGTGGGGAATAGCTTGGGTTAATACCTTTCGAATGAGTTAGGTCCGGTTCGGAACTTTGCCGTAGGGATATGCCGAAGAGTAGCGAATGTGTAGGTGATATGAAAAATACGTAAATGGGCAACTTTGAACCTCTGTGGTGGCCAGACGGGCCCGGATCCCAGAAAAATATTTAAGTGGGAATAGCTTGGGTTAATACCTTTCGAATGAGTTAGGTCCGGTTCGGAACTTTGCCGTAGGGATATGCCGAAGAGTACGAATGTGTAGGTGATATGAAAAATACGTAAATGGGCAACTTTGAACCTCTGTGGTGGCCAGCCAGACGGCCGGACCCAGAAAAATATTTAGGGAAAGCTTGGTTAATACCTTTCGAATGATTAGGTCCGGTTCGAACTTTGCCGTAGGATATGCCGAAGAGCGAATGTGTAGTGATATGAAAAATACGTAAATGGCACTTTGAACCTCGTGGTGCAGACGGCCCGGATCCAGAAAAAATTTAAGTGGGAATAGCTGGTAATACCTTCGAATATTAGGTCGGTTCGAACTTGCCGTAGGGATATGCGAAGAGTACGATGTGTAGTGATAGAAAATACTAATGGGCAACTTTGAACCTCTGTGGTGGCCAACGGCCCGATCCCAGAAAAAATTAAGGGGAATAGCTGGTTAATACTTTAGGTGATATGAAAAATACGTAAATGGGCAACTTTGAACCTCTGTGGTGGCCAGACGGCCCGGATCCCAGAAAAATATTTAAGTGGGGAATAGCTTGGGTTAATACCTTTCGAATGAGTTAGGTCCGGTTCGGAACTTTGCCGTAGGGATATGCCGAAGAGTACCGAATGTGTAGGTGATATGAAAAATACGTAAATGGGCAACTTTGAACCTCTGTGGTGGCCAGACGGGCCCGGATCCCAGAAAAATATTTAAGTGGGAATAGCTTGGGTTAATACCTTTCGAATGAGTTAGGTCCGGTTCGGAACTTTGCCGTAGGGATATGCCGAAGAGTAGCGAATGTGTAGGTGATATGAAAAATACGTAAATGGGCAACTTTGAACCTCTGTGTGGCCAGACGGCCCGGATCCCAGAAAAATATTTAAGTGGGAATAGCTTGGTTAATACCTTTCGAATGAGTTAGGTCCGTTCGGAACTTTGCCGTAGGGATATGCCGAAGAGTACCGAATGTGTAGGTGATATGAAAAATACGTAAATGGGCAACTTTGAACCTCTGTGGTGGCCAGACGGGCCCGGATCCCAGAAAAATATTTAAGTGGGGAATAGCTTGGGTTAATACCTTTCGAATGAGTTAGGTCCGGTTCGGAACTTTGCCGTAGGGATATGCCGAAGAGTACCGAATGTGTAGGTGATATGAAAAATACGTAAATGGGCAACTTTGAACCTCTGTGGTGGCCAGACGGGCCCGGATCCCAGAAAAATATTTAAGTGGGGAATAGCTTGGGTTAATACCTTTCAAATGAGTTAGGTCCGGTTCGGAACTTTGCCGTAGGGATATGCCGAAGAGTAGCGAATGTGTAGGTGATATGAAAAATACGTAAATGGGCAACTTTGAACCTCTGTGGTGGCCAGACGGGCCCGGATCTAGCTCATTTTAAAGGTATTGACCCAAGCTATTCCCCACTTAAATATTTTTCTGGGATCCGGGCCCATCTGGCCACCACAGAGGTTCAAAGTTGCCCATTTACGTATTTATCTCCTGTCATGATACCGTCAAATATGAGAATTGGAGTAGCTCCTCTCTTGCTGATGCCAGCCCAAAGATGTACTTTCAATGGATGCTTTGGCTTAGGAATTGACGGTCGGTTAGCTGTTATTTTTCTGTAAAATGTCACTTTGTTGTTGTGCAGCTGTGCGGAACACTCGTCCGTAAATATGATGTCTTCAAATTGGTCGTCTGCTGCAATGAGAGTCTTGCAGAAGTTGACCCTCTTCTCTTTGTTAACATGTCGAACCATTTGAGCATACCTTGGCTTTGTGTTGGTATAGCCAGCATGAAATATTGCTCTTTTCGTTGTTGTAAGACTGATCTTCGATCCTCTCTGTTTCAAAAATCGGTAAAGCTGTCGGCTGGTCGTACATGGTTTTTTGGCTAATGTCTTGCTAACGAGGTGTACATCTGCTCTTGAAAGCTTGTTGAACTTTTTCCACTTGGTCGGTGATAAATTTGCATCAAACTTGCCATTTCGAAATTGCTGAACCCAATAGCTAACAACCTGTTTGCTAATGGACACACCCTGTGACTCTAATGACACCTTAATCTCTGTGTTGCTATAGGACTTTTTATACAGCCGTATAATCTCTAACTTGCTGTCGTGGCTAGTATGTCTCATCGTGTATAGATTCGTAAATTTGAGTTAACAGTTGATGTTGTGGAGTCTTACGTTGTCTGCTCTATGAGAACAATGATTAAGATTTTAGTTTATATACTCATGTATTATGATTGTGAATTTCTTTCATTACGTCGAATGATATACACCTTCTTGTTTCATGATAGATTATAAATCGTATATCAACCTTTCATGTGTGAAAGCGTGCCCTACATTTATGGCTTTGTATATCACTAGGTGTGAAAGTGTGCCCTACTTTTATGGCTTTGTATATCACTAGGTGTGAAAGTGTGCCCTTCTTTTATTGCTTTGTTTATCACAAGGTGTGAAAACACTATCTAATTAAAAGATGTAATTATTTGTAATATGTTTCTATTTTCATCAAAGAAAAATTGTGATCAATAGATTGGAGTTGAATTTAATTTTAACTTTTTGAATTTGTACTTAAAAATAAAGAAAAATATGATTTATTGATTGGAGTTAGATTTCATTTTGAAATTTTTGAATTTGTACTTAAAAATTACGAAAAATTATGATAAAATGATTGGAGTCAGATTTATTTTGAAATTTTTGAATTTGTAACAACTATTTTTCAAACCGATCATCATTATTACATTTTAATCAATTTTACCTTTGTATTTAAGTTTTCAACTCAAATATGTATGTTTACTTTTTTTATGCAGCTAACATACTGCAATCTGATTGGTTGATAACCCCGGTGTAAATAACATCCACCCTTGTTAACCCCGGGATATATATAATTTAGTCAAAAAATTTTAACATTGAAAAAAAATTGCAAAACCAAGGATTTGTTTAGCTATTCAAATCTTTGGCAAAACAAAAGAAATTTAAAAATCAAATGTAAAAATAAAAAAAATAAAAAAATATTAAAAAATAAATAAATAAAAGAAAAAAATTCCCGAAAAATTCGAAAGAACATTTTTTCTTCTGAATTTCCCAAAATTTAAGGAAAAAAGTTATTTGACAATATACAGCAACATCGTTGAAAAGAAATGTTACACTGAAATTGTTTCATTAGCATTTTTCAATTTTACATACCGGTTTTAAAATGAGTAAAATAATTGTTCATTATTATTAACTTCGTTATCTAGGTGTAATCCGGGATATAAGTAATTACACCTGATTACACCATGATAGTTTATAATATTTACGTCGAATAATGGTGTGTTATACTTGCCGCTGGACACAAGCTCAAACCCTTGTTCCATTACTGTTAATTAAACACTAAGATGGTTTCTCAAATTTTTAAGACACACGAATGTTCGCTTTGAATGTGGATACTTTATTTTGAGACAGTTAATAATATCCACTTATTTATTAAAACATGCACTCTTCGACTCCTACTTGATCCAGCACTGTTATATTCATGTAATATTTGCAGTTTAACTCGTCAAGTCAATGCACCTATTAAAAAGTTATTTGATATCTAAAGACAAGCAAAGGTATTTGTATGTTTCCAAATATAAGCCATATATGTATGTATACATGATGTATTTAGTTACATTCTAATTAATATAATTTCAAAAATCGTTTTTCTCATGGTCACTATCGATTTGTCCTTACGAATCACACTATATCGACTGTCACTGGTGGTAAGCGGATGGTCGTAACTAAAAGTTACGACCATCTGAATATGGGAGACAACTCTAGGGATAAGTTTTTCTTTTCCGATTTTCGTGCAGTAAAAGGTTCATTTGAGTCAAACCGCTTGTCTCATATACACATATCGTGAGTGCATTATTATTGAAACCAAATTTGACACATAAAATCATTCCAATTTTCGTAAAATAGTCATTCAAAAATTCGAGCATGATGGTCGTAACTTTAACTTGTGATGGTCGTAATGTCAACTATAGTATTTTGGATGATGGTCGTAACTTTCAAAGATGACCGTAACTCAAGTATTTAGACGAACTTTTATCAAGCTATTTTAAAAGTACTGTGCACATGCATAACCATGTTAATAAACTCAGTTGTTATATAAAGTTTACTACAAAAAATATTATTTCATTTGTTACTCTGATAATGGTATGCAGAAATTAAGTTAAAGAATTATCAATCATACATTGTTGGTATGTTCCAAACGGCCATCATTTAGGAGAAACAGTGAAAACTAATCAACTTGCATTAAGCCAAATAGTATGTTAGGGTTGAGTATTAATATATTTTTACTGTACGTTAAGGCATAAAATTGTTGAATATTTGCTTTCAGATTTTTTTTATTTACGACTTTTTATTTCCAGCAATCAAGTCGGCAGATGAAATTATTGAACGTACAACTTTGAAAAATCTTCTTTAATTTTTAATCAGCTATTGCAGTTTTTATAAACCATTGGCTTTCAAATACTAGGCTTTTGGTAGATCATGATTAATGACCCCCCCCCCCCCCCCCCCATTAATGAAAATCCACAAATGCCTTGTGTTTTTATCGTGTTGTCTTTATTTTTTATCGATTGCATGACGATCTTGCGGTATATAATTGATAATTGTTCCAAGTATTGGTTCAGAATAAAAACTTAATCCATGGTGTCGCAATGAACATTGTGTTAACCTAGAAAGTATGAAAAAGGTTGAGATATTTTACAATGCTACACGCGTTGAATTTAAGACCAGAATCAAGCTGGCAGCCACTTTCATCGGCCAATCAAGATAGCAGCCACTTTTTTCCAGCAGCCAATTTTGACGATATGTCTAAAAACCAAAAAACTGCATGAGACTCAAACGTTCCAAAAATCGCTAAATCTTAGTTAAATGCAATCTAACAGCGGAAATCGACAATTTCACGGTTTCTGCTAATTTCTAAAGCATTTCATTCCGTTTTAAATATGTATGTAAGCGGTCTGTCCTTTATTTGACATTCGATAATTGATATTCTGCTAGCCGTCGGTTCAATATTTAAATTTAGTTGAAAATCACTATAAAGCCTGAGGGAAAAGATACCATTTAATGACCCCTTCAAGCTGTCATAAATTTTCGTTGTCCTCGAATATAAACCCTGATACAAGTTGTATATTTGTCTTTATGTTATATAGATTTTTATCAATAAAACATTACAGAGGATTCACCAAAGATGTAATTTAATATATAAAATATGAAACAAAATCCAATTACTCCAGAAACATATAGAAATTACATAGAAATACTTATGGAAAGCCAAAAAAGAAAAGAAATTAATAGTGAACACCTACCAGAGACTGCTTAAATGACGGTGACCACCCTAAGACGACTTTGCCGTTGGTATATGCCGAAAAGTACCGAATGTGTGGTTCATATGGAAAATACGTAAATTGGCAACTTTGAACCTCTGTGGTGGCCAGACGGGCCCGGATCCCAGAAAAATATTTAAGTGGGGAATAGCTTGGGTCAATACCTTTAAAATGAGCTAGGTCCGGTTCGGAACTTTGCCGTTGGTATATGCCGAAAAGTACCGAATGCGTGGTTGATATGGAAAATACGTAAATTGGCAACTTTGAACCTCTGTGGTGGCCAGACGGGCCCGGATCCCAGAAAAATATTTAAGTGGGGAATAGCTTGGGTCAATACCTTTAAAATGAGCTAGGTCCGGTTCGGAACTTTGCCGTTGGTATATGCCGAAAAGTACCGAATGCGTGGTTGATATGGAAAATACGTAAATTGGCAACTTTGAACCTCTGTGGTGGCCAGACGTGCCCGGATCCCAGAAAAATATTTAAGTGGGGAATAGCTTGGGTCAATACCTTTAAAATGAGCTAGGTCCGGTTCGGAACTTTGCCGTTGGTATATGCCGAAAAGTACCGAATGTGTGGTTGATATGGAAAATACGTAAATTGGCAACTTTGAACCTCTGTGGTGGCCAGACGGGCCCGGATCCCAGAAAAATATTTAAGTGGGGAATAGCTTGAGTCAATACCTTTAAAATGAGCTAGGTCCGGTTCGGAACTTTGCCGTTGGTATATGCCGAAAAGTACCGAATGCGTGGTTGATATGGAAAATACGTAAATTGGCAACTTTGAACCTCTGTGGTGGCCAGAATTTTTGTGTAATTCAAAACAATTCATATTTTTTCATACACATGCATGTACAATGAAGTAAATAATTGCCATAAATCTGAAAAAAAAACTGTTGAGTGTATCTATATAACCAATCAAATTAACCTCTATGTTTATTTTCTACAGAAAGTGCAGATCTTAACCCAATTGAAATGGTGTGGAGCCAACTGAAAAGGTACCTAGCCAAAAAGACCTTGTTCACCAAAGAAGACCTAATCAACTCTATCCGTGAATTCTGGGCGGTGTACATGACCAAAGATCAGTGCAGTGGGTATATAGATCACATTTTCAAAGTAGTACCAGTGTACATACTTATGAAAGGTCAAGCAACTGGCAGTATGCCGGACAAGCTCTTCCGATCAATCTCCTCACGTGGCAGGAGTATTGGGTACTTTAATAACTTGTTGTGGTCACCGGATTTTGAGGAAAAACGGAAAATGTGCCTGTAAACAGTCATCTATAGAACAAATTTCCGCAATGAACATACCATAAAAGAAGATTTTTACGTGCATAAAACCTGGAACGGTAGTGTGTATTGGACATTTTCACTAAAAACTCACATGTTTAATTATAAATATTGTACATTTGTATTATGATGCTTATGCATCCTTTCAAGGACTAATGATTAGAAAAAATGACTAATGTCTTATGTCTACTGTTATGAATTTCAGTTAAAATAAAATTATAATTGTAAATACTAATGTTACGCTGAGGAAGACTTATGTTGTTAACTTTTATGAAAGTTTGTTAACTTATGTTAGTATGACCCGACAATTGTACGTTCAAAATTCACATTTAGGATTTTGTATATTTCTTTAATCTATGCTTTTTATTATTATTCCGAGTCCTTATTGCGTTTTAATAATTTATTAGTTTATTGTATGTTACGCTATTCAAAAGTTACTTGTATTTTACACTTAACTATAAGCCTTTCATTTAGATTAATTATCAAAGATTTATATCCGTCTTTACGATAAAAGGTTTTGTAATAAAGAATATAGATAATTTGACACTAAGTGATAACTGCCGAAAGCCATTCTTAACAAACTTATACGAAGCATGTTTTAAATCCGTAATCCCCGCTTTCGGCAAAACGCGAATTAATATTATTTAATAAAAAGATATTTGATTGGTTCATTTTCCGTATGTCAATCAGTCTTTTGAATTTGTATTTTATATTTGTTTGTATGTTGTTATTCAGTTATGTTTTAATATTTGAAATATATGGATGTGAAATAAATATGTTAACTTTCCAGCGACTTGGATTTTATCTCAACTACCGCTAGTTTCTCTCCACCACATATGACCGGGTTGTTGGTCACCTCTGTCATATTAATTAGTTTCTGGGGGAAACTAGCGGTAGTTGAGATAAAATCCAAGTCGCTGGAAAGTTAACATATTTATTTCACATCCATATATTTCAAATATTAAAACATAACTGAATAACAACATACAAACAAATATAAAATACAAATTCAAAAGACTGATTGACATACGGAAAATGAACCGATCAAATATCTTTTTATTAAATAATATTAATTCGCGTTTTGCCGAAAGCGGGGATTACGGATTTAAAACATGCTTCGTATAAGTTTGTTAAGAATGGCTTTCGGCAGTTATCACTTAGTGTCAAATTATCTATATTCTTTATTACAAAACCTTTTATCTTAAAGACGGATATAAATCTTTGATAATTATATGACCCGACAATTGTACGTTCAAAATTCACATTTAGGATTTTGTATATTTCTTTAATCTATGCTTTTTATTATTATTCCGAGTCCTTATTGCGTTTTAATAATTTATTAGTTTATTGTATGTTACGCTATTCAAAAGTTACTTGTATTTTACACTTAACTATAAGCCTTTCATTTAGATTAATTATCAAAGATTTATATCCGTCTTTAAGATAAAAGGTTTTGTAATAAAGAATATAGATAATTTGACACTAAGTGATAACTGCCGAAAGCCATTCTTAACAAACTTATACGAAGCATGTTTTAAATCCGTAATCCCCGCTTTCGGCTGACCGGGTTGTTGGTCACCTCTGTCATATTAATTAGTTTCTGGGGGAAACTAGCGGTAGTTGAGATAAAATCCAAGTCGCTGGAAAGTTAACATATTTATTTCACATCCATATATTTCAAATATTAAAACATAACTGAATAACAACATACAAACAAATATAAAATACAAATTCAAAAGACTGATTGACATACGGAAAATGAACCAATCAAATATCTTTTTATTAAATAATATTAATTCGCGTTTTGCCGAAAGCGGGGATTACGGATTTAAAACATGCTTCGTATAAGTTTGTTAAGAATGGCTTTCGGCAGTTATCACTTAGTGTCAAATTATCTATATTCTTTATTACAAAACCTTTTATCTTAAAGACGGATATAAATCTTTGATAATAATATGACCCGACAATTGTACGTTCAAAATTCACATTTAGGATTTTGTATATTTCTTTAATCTATGCTTTTTATTATTATTCCGAGTCCTTATTGCGTTTTAATAATTTATTAGTTTATTGTATGTTACGCTATTCAAAAGTTACTTGTATTTTACACTTAACTATAAGCCTTTCATTTAGATTAATTATCAAAGATTTATATCCGTCTTTAAGATAAAAGGTTTTGTAATAAAGAATATAGATAATTTGACACTAAGTGATAACTGCCGAAAGCCATGCTTAACAAACTTATACGAAGCATGTTTTAAATCCGTAATCCCCGCTTTCGGCAAAACGCGAATTAATATTATTTAATAAAAAGATATTTGATTGGTTCATTTTCCGTATGTCAATCAGTCTTTTGAATTTGTATTTTATATTTGTTTGTATGTTGTTATTCAGTTATGTTTTAATATTTGAAATATATGGATGTGAAATAAATATGTTAACTTTCCAGCGACTTGGATTTTATCTCAACTACCGCTAGTTTCCCCAGAAACTAATTAATATGACAGAGGTGACCATCAACCCGGTCATAATTAATCTAAATGAAAGGCTTATAGTTAAGTGTAAAATACAAGTAACTTTTGAATAGCGTAACATACAATAAACTAATAAATTATTAAAACGCAATAAGGACTTGGAATAATAATAAAAAGCATAGATTAAAGAAATATACAAAATCCTAAATGTGAATTTTGAACGTACAATTGTCGGGTCATATTAGAAATAATAATATCTATTTTTATGACTATTTGTAATTTATGCTGACAGTAATAATATTGTATATATCTTGTATAGTCTTTGTCATTTATACTGGATAAGCATTGAAAAGAGAATTTGAGGTAAACGTGTCAATGCGATTGCTTTAACAGACCAGACCATTGCCAAGAATTAGTCCGGTTTAAGGGAGGTAATCCAATCTTGTCAATAAATCTATTTCAAGGACTGATAACTCTAGCATACATTGTTATCAATCCATCCCAGCGTGTGTGGTTAAATATCGAGGTCTGGCAATTAGCACCTTGTACTTTTTGTCTCTTATCTTAAAATTCATGTTATAAACATACACAATAAATTTTCTGATTATATCATGGAAATTGATAATTATATATCAAGAACCGACTATGTTAACATTTTGGATATAGTTTTCTAAATTTTTTTGTAAAACCCATTCAGCGCTTATGAACGGATCTATAACAAGCTGCTGTCCCTTTGACACATTCCCTGTTTCCATTCTCTATTTTATTTCAGTTTTGATACGTTAGCTGGTTGTTACAATTAACAACGTGTCTTTTGTTTTAAGTTTTATATTATCATTTTTTTTTCGAGGAATGATGGGGATTTGTTTAAAAAATCTGGGTGTGTGTTAATACCATTTAACATTTCACTTGTAATAATTGTAGGTCGGTTTTTGTCTTTCTTTTTTTCTTTTCGTAATTTGAATCTTTGATATAAAAGTTTGCCAGTTAAATAAATATAGCTCTCCATTCTTTTGCTCATTCGATAAATCGGCAATCGTTTACTCGAGCAACATTCATCAATTTGAAAGTCGTCACGTCACAAGCATAACATAAATATGTTTTAATTGAGTTATAATAAAAGATGATGTTAACGGCAATGAGACAGCAACCAAATGACAGAAATAACCAAATAACGCCTAGATGTGGCAATACTCAGTCTACATGGTCCTGGCTTGGAATGAATATATATAATCACAGAATTCGGTCATATTATTCGTACATAAACATTAGTTGCATTTAAAGAAATAAGTGTGTTTTTCTCTACAACAATTATTTTGACCCAATCCAATACTATATGTTAATGAAGGAACCATAGAACGTTAGGCTATATTACAATTCAATCCCATTGTAATATTATGAATAGTTATCAATAAATGTCTATACACGTAAAGAAAGTAATGCTTACGACCAGAAATGGTTGTCTTGTGATAGCCCGTACAGACGCGGCTCGTTTTTTTCTGACATGAACGCAAACTGAAGTTATTCAGGTCCTATAACCATAAAAGTACAATACTTAATACAAATTTCAAACTTTAATAACTTGTAAGCCTATGAACTCAAGTTGTGAATACTAGTGCGCAAAATCTACTTAAAAGGGTTGTGGTATACAAGAGAGTTGGAACAATACGTTTTGAACTCAGTACTAATACTCCTATAGAGAATATCATACAAAGAAGCCTAGTGTTGGTCATAAGAATAGCCCAGATTCTTCGTTGATTGATATAAAATGATCAATCATATTTTATATTCTTATTTTTGATGGCGTAGTCTGTCGGGTCGGGTCAATCTTTCAAAACAGAGGCTGCAGACACCAAGGGGACACTCATGACTAACAAGTCGAAAAAAAACCAAAACTTAAAAATACTGACAACGCCATGCATGGCAAATAAGGCGTTAATTAGTTGACATATGGAATAAAATTAAAATACAAATTGTTTCCATCGAGAAAAAGGGGGGTCTTTGCCAAAGGCACCAATACGAGAATTGTTAACTGAAATTTTCTTTATAAAAATATTGGCATAATAAACAACTCTTTATGAAATAAACTCGCTATGTCTCGATACCAAACAGTCTTAATTATGCATAGTAGAGAACGAAATAAACCAAACTCACATTAATCATTGCACAAATATGAAATGCGATTCTTAGAGAAAAATATTCTAGCAAAAAGTATCAATATTGTATCGATCGACTATTTACAAGTTGTTTATCTCCTATCATACATGTACTCCGCGGGAGGTTATCAAACATCTTACGTTACAATATTACAAGTGGACAATGCAACTACCGCATACTATGTACAGATCATGGAAGTGTTATATTGACATTTTACTTCCATGTTCAGATCGAGAGTATTCTAAACTGGTCAACCATTTCATCTAAAGCACCACCCAAAAGTGATCTCTTAAACATGATACAAAGTAATAAATGACACACGCACTATATTCTGTGTTTAATTTGAAAGAAAGGATACGACACTGGTCATTCTTCTTTTGTGAAGCGTAATGCTGTATTTATTTTTTTTCTTTTCAAGAAATAATTTGTCATCAAACTATATATTTCTGTCATGGGTTGATACCCGATATCCTGTATTATTCTATCACGAAATATTCGTTTGTTTTTACTAAACTCTCATATCTTTGAAGGAAACGGTATAACCGGTACAGAGAAGCTCCACGTTAATTATTGTTATAACAATTTACAGTACTGTTTTGCCATCATATCGAGAAAAATATATAGTTCTTCTTGTTTCATTGTTTCGTACACTGAATCTCTTGGCCATATATAAATATATGATGATAAATGATTGCTATTGATACAACCTTATACCAGAGTCGACCACCTACTCTTGTTTAGTATATCCCCATGTACCGGCAGCTCTCTTTTACTTCTTTTTAATTAACCGAATCTTAACTTTATTTGTTTTGTCACGTTGTGACCTTCTCATAGAGATTATACTATTACCTAATTTTGAATATTTGTATAGTAAGCTACTGATACTTATAAAATGTTCATGTAAATAAATTTGAAACATATTGACTATAATGTATTTCAAGTTTTTTTTTTTTTTTTTAATTTGAAAATAATAGTGCACGATTAATTTTAAACCAATGTCTTTTGAATATTTTATTTATGTTTAATACGACATATAGATTTATACATGTGTATATAATTTAAGTTGTAACGAAGATAACGTGTACAGTAAAAATTTTAAACATATACCAATTAAAACATTAATAAATTACTAATATTAAAATACGAAAAATCTATTTTGTGATGTATAATGATATATACAGCGCCGGATGACATCTTAGTGCTCGTGTATATCATTTTACACTAATCGTGACGTTCGTCATTGAATATTGGTAAAATGTTCATTTTTGTATTAAAGATGGTATCAAGAGTAATATATTTTTAAATGTCGAAACTTATATCAAAAGATTCTGCATTCTTTCTACTTTTAAATGATAACAAGGTCAAATAAATGTACTTTGATTTAGTATTTTAAAATATTTGTTAAAGATGTGCCCTTCTTGGTTATCAATTACTTTTTACCATGTAAGTATTTGTAACAATGACTGTTACTAAAGTTAAATTGGTATCAAGAAAGAAAAATCCGAAAAAATAAATAAAAATATTACCTGTTTGCTAAAATATTGAAGAACATAATGCAAACAAAGGTGAAACCAATTTTTTATAAAAAAATGTTTAAATCGTCAATTGAAATATATTTCCCGTTGACTTCTATATATCGAATTCATAGATAAAATCTATGACCATTGACGCATGCGCATTACCGACCGGACTGATTCTTGACAATGATATATAACAAATAAAAATGAGAGTATGAATTTGTACATGTACATCCATGACACATCAAACACACAAGAACACAATACTGATGGCATACAAGGGCTAATTCAGTCATTTTTACTTTGCTCTTTGTACGTTAAGAACCCTTGTAACAACTCTTTGAGTAGTCCGTAGGTGGCCTGTTGCAAGGCAAATTTTCTGTCCCTATCCAATATACCCTAATTTTCCAGTGGCAGTCCAAATTTCCCCGACCATCATCCCGAATGGCCTCTATTATGACACGACCTAACTAATGTGTTTATTGTTTACTTGTTCTCGTCCTGAACATGCATGAAATATTAGCCACTGGACGTTAAGCAACCAACAATCAATCAACCAGCCCTTTTTAAAAGGGGTCCCAACTAAGAATAACGGGGAAGGGGATCAACTATATTTCCCCATTCATATGCATTGTTCTTCCAAACAAAGGAGGTACTAACCCCCGCCCCTCTCCCCCGACTGGATCCACCACTGGCATACAAAGGTCTACATACAAATCTCAATGTAAATTTTAAATGTGGAGTGTATTATCCATGTGGTTGCTGCTGTCATTATTGTTTTTTGGTTTATTGTGTTTTATCAAAATGTTTTTATTGATGTTAATTTGTGATGTCAGGACAGTTCAAAACTATCTACATTTTGTATGAGATATTGGATTTGCTAAAACCCATCCCTTTATGGTATCCGGTCTGAAGGCAGATATTAATTTTTGAAGATCATACAGAGAGGACTTTATTACCCTTATCGCTATCAGTATTTCTTTTTTATACATGAACACCTGCCCCAATGTTTGTTTTTTCCGTCTTTTTGATGTGTCGATACCTCCTTAACAGTTAATACCAACAAGAGTGCACACACTGAAATGTCTCGCCTTCTTTATTAATCATTGATATTTCCATACACCAAATATAGTTGACCTATTGCATATAGTATTAGAAAAATAATCCAAAACTCAAAAAATGAACTTTGACCACTGAACCATGAAAATGAGGTAAAGGTCAGATTATACCTGTCAGCTAGACATGTATACGTTACAATCATTCCAGACACCAAATATAGTAGACCTATTGCATATAGTATAAGAAAAACAGACCAAAACACAAAAACTTAACTATAACCACTTAACCAAGAAAATGAGATCAAGGTCAGATGACACCTACACATTGGACATGTACACCTTACGCTTCCATGCACCGAATATTCTAAACCTATCGCTTATAGTATCTGAGATATGGACTTGACCACCAAAACTTAACATTGTTCACTGATCCATGAAATGAGGTCAAGGTCAAGTGAAAACTGTCTGACGGGTATGAGTACCTTGCAAGGTACGCACATACAAAATATAGTTATCCTATAACTTATAATAAGAGAGAATTTAACATTACAAAAAATCTGAACTTTTTTTTTCAAGTAGTCTCTGAATCATTAAAATAAGGTCAAGGACATTGGACGTGTGACTGACGGAAATTTCGTAACATGAGGCATCTATATACAAAATATGAAGCATCCAGGTCTTCCACCTTCTAAGACATAAAGCTTTTAAGAAGTTAGCTAACACCGCCGCCGTTGCCGTAGCCGCCGCCTGATCAATATCCCTTTGTCGAGCTTTCTGCAACAAAAGTTGCAGACTCGAAAAAAAAAACTAGATTTACAGTAGGAATATAGTTTTAATCAAAAGGTTACACAGGATGCATATATACACATTATATATAATCTCGGTAAAATATCAACCAATATCATATATTCATATGCAAGATCATAGATGTACTTCACGAAAGAAGTGATTCATGAAAAAATGTATACAATTTGTACATTACAGCAATTGATCACACAATTTTAAAGGTGTACGATAAGTACGTAAATGGCAGAAATACATTTAAATATGATTTGCATCATTGTTTATAGTGTTCAGTGGCGTTTCGAGCAGCCTTCGACGACATCTTTTAACAGCAGGCCTTCTCAAACTCTCATTTATCTTCTGAATTACCGTATCTCGAAAGTAGTCCTCCTTTTGGCATTCAGGATAAAACATGGTGGTGTAATTGCTTACTGCCGTCTTTGTGTTTGGGCTTAACCCCTTTTTCCGTTCACACCACCTCCGTTCCAGTTATATAGTTGTCTTAGGTTCTCTGGACCAAAAAGGTGTGGTTTCAATTCTCTTATAACAAGTGCGACGAAGTTTCCTGCAGACTGTGACTTCCCTTTCAGCGTTAACAACCTGTCTTGGTCAATTACCATTCCAGCTGGATGGGCAATGGTATGTGTTGCTTCACTTCCATCGTCACTGTCTGCTGGTGGTGCAGACCAGGGTGTCTCCTGCCTTCTTCCTCTCCTAGACTCTTCATGGTGAATGTCATGTTTTGCCTCTAGAGTCTTAAGTCTGTTGTCGATGTCTGTTACTTTCATGTTTAATCGTGTGACCCCTCTCAAGATAGTGTCGAGGACATGAAACACCCTGTGGTCATCAGGAAAGATCGATCGATGGTTTACTGATGGTGTTGCTGGTGATGGTGGTTGTGGTGATTGTAAGTGAGGTTGTTGGTGCACTATTATTTGTGGTGATGTTGGGGGGTGATAGTGGCCTTGGTCTAGATGTGGAATTTGTTGTTGGTCCAGAGGTTGTTGGTCTAGAAGTGGGATTTGTTGTCAGCCCTGAGGTTGTTGGTCTAGGGGTGGGATTTGTTGTAGGCCCTGAGGTTGTTGGTCTAGAGTTGGAATTTGTTGTCGGCCCTGATGTTGTTGGTCTAGAGGTGGGATTTGTTGTCGGCCCTGAGGTTGTTGGTCTAGAGGTGGAATTTGTTGGACTTAGGGATACGGTTGTTGGTCCCGGTATTGATGATTGTGGTGTAGTTGGAGGCATTCCCCTTGACAAAACTTTGGCTAATGGTTTTGTTGATTTCTGAAATATAATAAATTTTTATTTAGATTTTTTTTTACAATGCCAACGTTAAACAGATTCTATAACCGTTCATTATGTGTAAAGAGAGAAAAAAAAAAGAAAGATCAAAACTGTTATATACTTAAAGAACAACTATCAATATTTTACCGAATACCAGTACATTTAGGTTTCGACATAGGGGTGTCACCTTTTAATCGGAAACAAAAGTCTGAGAACTCGTCAAATTAATTTTCGCTAATTTTAAATTACTTGAATAAAGAGGGTATCTACGCTGTACGGGCTATTGGCGGATCCAGGACTTTTCATAATGGGTGCACTTGATGCATTGAGAGGATGTCCGCTACAGTCGTGCTTCGGATTTTTTTCCCCGAAAACAATAAATGTTTGTGAGAAATTCCATATATTATTTTTAAATATGTGACCCCCAGCCCCCCCCCCCCCCCCCTACCCCGCTCCCGACATATACATGCAGCGGTTTACGATGTCATATTGCATGTAAATATATTATTATATTATTCTGAAATATACACAAAACGTAAAAGTGACTGCATGGTATTTTTTTTTATTTATATGTCACCATAACTCAAAAGATAAACAAAAACATAAATCAGTGAAACTGATAGGTCGGAGGCGGGTTATTTGGAAGGGGCATAACTCTGAATAAAAATATATAAAAGTTGCGTATTAAACAAGACGTTCCACTCTGCGCTCCCTATCGACTCTGGTACACGTTTTTAAATAATATTGATATATTACTATGTCGAACAGACAACGAACAACTATAGTTTTAATTGTGTTGCTTATTGACTGTGATTATAATTATCAAAATTAAACAAAATCCAGAAATACACGATTTTCTATTTTGTATAAAATCCAATGACGTAAAAACCAGATATCTCTTTATTGGTACGGTATCTTTTTCTAATAAGAAATCTTAACTAAAATTAGTCGGCTTTTGCTGTACGCAGAAAACAGATCTGAGGGCTTACGTTAAGCCTTTTTCAACTGATTTTTATATAGTTCTATCTTAAGTTGTACTGTTATACCACTGTCCCATGTAAGGGGAGGGTTGGGATCCAGCTTACATGTTTAACCCCGCAACATTATGTATGTGTGTGTCTGTCCCAAGTCAGGAGCCTGTAATTCAGTGGTTGTCGTTTGTTTCTGTGTTAAATATTTATTTGTTTTTCATTTATTTTTTCATATAAATAAGACCGTTAGTTTTCTCGTTTGAATTGTTTAACGTTGTCATTTCGGGGCCTTTTATAGCTGACTATGCGGTATGGGCTTTGCTCATTGTTGAAGGCCGTACGGTGACCTATAATTGTTTAAAATGTCTGTGTCATTTTGGTCTCTTGTGGAGAACTGTCTCATTGGCAATCATACCACATATTCTTTCTTTATACTAAATCAGCAATCGCAGTTTAATTAAATTGGTAAAATTTACCTTTGATGTTGGTTTGGGTTTTGGTACTTTTGTTGACCTTTTCCCTTTGGCAGGACGTCTGATGATTGCAAGGCTAGGGGAACCTGGAAGAGGAATCTCTATAGATTCGGCTGGAGATGGGGGTGGTGTTGGTGATCTAGGCGTTGGCTCTTGTGATGTTTGGCATTCTCTCTCGTTTTTCTGCAGCACCATCTCATTTTCTGTCCCAGACCCAATAACTAGGGCAGTGCCAATTTGTTTCCTATTGCCATACTGCACCTCATAGAGAACCATGTGCTGAATCTGAAATTATTTAAAATGAATTATGAAGTTAAATATCTATGGGCTTCTATAATATAATATTAACATGCTAATATAATGTTTTTTAGGGGAGAGTGTGTAGTACGCGTTAGGGGTTTTTTTTTTTTTTTTATTAATTTTTTGGCGGGTTATCTCGATACTATAGGGATACAACTTTGCACACGACATACAGATTAGTCTTTATTTATCAATCTATCACAGATATTAGAAGCACGTCATGGTTTGAATATATTAGGACCAATTTTAGGACCGTTTTGATAAACAGGCCCTGTACATTCGATTTTTTTTAATGAGTAGTAATATACCGTTGCAATTAATGTACAATTTTCCTACATGTACATGTATAATAAACGAATTTAGTAATTATTGTCATTATTGGCTGGGAATATACATATCCATCCATTGTTAAGCTGCATATTCCCGTGCACTTATTACGTATACGACTTTCCGTCCTGATTGCGCATGAGATTTTTGCCACAACACGTTAATCAACCAACAAATTAAATTTGTCTATTAGAAAAATACTCAATTATGATGAAATATAGAAACTGAGAGTAAAAAGGAGATATATTCATTATTCAGACTTTATTAAATTCCATCAAGGCTTTCTAACTGATCCGTATGCAAAATGGCTTGTTTACTCAAGATAAGATTTGTTCCGAACGGACGGATTTTTCAACACTTTCAACGATGAATTACGTTACAAAACGGAACCTTCAGTAAAGAATGTTTAGTAGTAGACAAAAGTGGACAACGCTTTCGAAAGGGGGTTTTGATCCATGAGAAAGCCACATCTTATTTTAAATTTGATCTGTAATTTCATTTACCGTTTTCAAAAGAAATAAATTGAATGGAAAATTTTACGACTTTGTGGAGATTTCTCAATTGGTTTTGAATATAACATAGTTGAAACAATACGGTTTTTTATGGGTTTTTTTTGCAAAACCATATATGTTTATTATTTTTCAAATGAAACCGTCTGTATTTGTTTACCGAGTAAACTTGTACATGTATGTGTTTATTTGACTTTAATAAACTACCATCGCTAATCACCGTGACACGACTCTAATCAACACGCTAATTGGTAAAGAATAAAATCGTCGGTCGTGGATAAATAAGGTTTACTCCTGGTTTGCCCACTTTTAATTCTACCAATTATCTATTAGTTATGAAAACAAAAAAGACAAAAGGTTTAATGAGCATACAATTGTATAGTCTGTTCCAACTTAGGTAAATAGTTTGTTAGTGTTTTCCAAATATTCAGGTTGTTTTATTGTATAGCAAAATAATAAAAAATCAAATATGTTTTCTCAGTAATTTAATATCAATTCAATCAATTAATTCAACATACATATACAGCAAATAACTAAAAAATGATATTGAGTTATAAAAGTGTCTTTATGTTCATTAGTTTCTGAATGATTTTCATGATAGAAATATATTTATACACTGAGTACTCTTTTATTGCAAACTTTAACTTCAATTTTATAAATGCATTGCATAAGGAAATCAATTAAGCACAGAAAAGAAATAAGGGCACTACATGTAAAATGATGAGAAATACAATCTTTTATATATTCATAAAAAGTAACAAAACATTTAATATATTTGCAAAGTCACAATTAACAATTATTCACTTCATTGTTAAGTTCAAATGGAGAAGATGGGATGTTGCGTCAGAGTAATCTACCACGTTGATGGGTCTTTGTTGGTATCTGTATATGAGTCTGGTGTCTATTACTCTGTATGGTCGTCTTTAAGGTGGGCGGGTTCCTCCTGCTGCATACTGGATAATGTTGCATTCTGTTAGTGCTTTTGTCTTCTTCAGTAGCTCAATGATCTCGTAGATGTTTGGTTGGGCGTGTTTGAGTCGCTTCTTATGTTTGTTGTGCCATCCTTCCAGGTGATTTGTGCATGGTGCGGGGTCCTTCTGTGTAATAGTGGTTCCATAGAAAGCGGTAGTTTTCAACCCAAAACTCTGTCACGTAATCTGTACATGAACTTGTAGCGGGTATGTTTTCAGTTTCTCTAATGTCTTCTAAAGTGTGTAGCCAAAGATCGTCAACAAGGTGGGGTGGAACAAGAGGTACCAGTACTACTGCGGCTCGTCGTATCAGTTAAGTAATGTCTTCATTTTCTTTATAATAGGACTGTAGTCCATATTTCTGTGCCTTTCGCCATATACACTGGGTGAAGTGGAAGAAGCAGCCTTTCATGGTCACCCCTGGACATACTGTCTGTGTTGCGTTGTTGGTTGCTGTCTCATAGTCAATAGATAGTGTTTCTGGTTGAAGCTGTAACTGGTGTTGTTGATCAATGGCTACTGAACAGTTGCATTTATATTCTAGTTGTTAAATTTAATTGAATAATTTTATATTTTACTAAATTTTGAAACAGTGTATTGTATTGAAATTTAAAAAAAAAAAATAAGTTGAGTAAATTAAAAGATATTCAAATGAGATTTATTCTATTTAATCTTTAGTTTCATTATTTTACTTTTCACCTTTTTTTTTAGAATGTACCAATAATTAAAAATATTTGTTGATAAATTGAAATATTTATTCATTTTAGTACACATTTTCCCTATTTTTTTTAATAAAATACATTATCCTGCCAAATATATATAAAATATAGAAATTTTTTGCACATTTTCCTTGATTTAATAGCAGAATATAATAATCTTTTTTAATTTTACAGGTAAAATATATGGTAAAAAATATGACTATAATTCAGAAATAAACTATAATTGTTAAAACAACAATTCTCTCTATGTTTACTTAGAACATACTCACCCCTTCTCGTCCAATGAAAAGTCAGTTTTTTGCCCTCTAATTTTCATAGTACATGGTTTTCCATGCACTATGAAATGCTATACATGAATGAGTTTTCATTGTCAGTTAATTACTAAAGTGAACTCTTAATAGCTGCACTAACAAAGTATACAATCCCCTAAGGCATTTTCCTTGGGAAAATAGCCTACTGATTAAAGATGAAAGAGCAAAGATTAAAATAAAAACTTTTTGAATTTTGCAAAATTTCATGCATTTTCTAATAGTACACATATATAGAATACACAAAAAAAAATTGTAAGGATAAATAAAATGATATTTATTTAATTTATATACCTTACATTTGAGGGAATTATTTTCTTTTTCTTTCAAAAAAACACAATGCCAGACTGCTGATATACAAAACAAAAGATTGTTTTCGGAGAAACACAATACATTTAAATTTATCAATAAAAAGTACGCATTTAATGTTGAAGGGTCTGAATTCAAATATTCATACAGAGAGTTTTATATCTATAAAAAAAAAAATCAAATTTCAAAAAGGGGATTTATATAACATTGTGTTGCTTTTTAAAATAAAAAAAATCTAAAGGATATATAAGTATTAACTTTTACCTGAAGCAGAAGAAAAACAATTTATCCTTCACAAACTATGTCAGTGCTATTTCATTTCATCCATTAAAATGATCATTACCTATGTTTTATATTTAGTTCATTATAAAAAGTGAACTCTTATTTAGGTTTGAATATTACAATGGGAAAGGATAGTTTTGTAAGGTCACTCGAAAGTGTGAATATGTTCTAAATTGGTCAGACAATACTTGGTCATGTTTTATGAAGATTTAAGCCCTCGGCTTCGCCTTGGGCTTAAATCTTCATAAAACATGACCAAGTATTGTCTAACCTATAAATATACATGTAATTAAAAGTGGGCAAACCAGGATGACACCATAAATAATACCATGTAACGGCGCTAGCCTTGGGTCCTGGCTAATCTTGTCAGTGACGCACAGCTAGATTGGGTCGGATGCCAGGCTAGTAACGGCGCGTCATGATAATGGGAAATTGAGTTTTGTTTTCTATTTTTAAGTATCTTTCTCCTTTAGAAAATGTGTCTATAAAACTATGCAAAAAATTGTTCGAATCACTAGTTAAACCTATTCTCATGTATAATTCTGAATTTTGGTATATGAATTTTTATGAAAAAATAATAAGAGCTGAAAGACGAACACAAATTAAAGACATGAGTAAATTTGATATTCAAGCAATGATTGTAGTAGCCAAGTGGAGAAGACACATTTAAAATTTTGCAAATATATACTGGGGATTAGTAAACAATCCGTCAATATAGCTGCAAGAGCAGGACTAGCTCAGTATTCCATAGATGTCTTTATTAAAGTCAATCATTGAAGTACTTAGCAAGAATTTCTAGTGATGAAAATAACCCTTTATTAAGACTAAAAGATAGCTTTTGAAATATTTTCTTTGAAAAATTAAAATTAACTAATGACACCAGTAAGATAAAGACAGAATATGAAATAGACAAATACATTTCTAAAAATATTTTTGAAAATAGTAAATTATTATGTAAAAAGCGAGTAAGTGACCATTTCTGGGAAATAGAGAGGGGTAGATATAAAAGAATTCAAACAGAAAATAGAATATGTCAACATTGTAATATAAATGCTGTTAAAGATGAAACCCACTTTTTCTTAAAATGTAAAATTAATTAATCAGCTTGAAAATGATATAAATAATATATGTCCAGAATACTTTAAATTGTCTGAAACAGATATATTGCAATTAATTCTATCTTCATTTGATATTATGCAGATTACTGTTCCGTCCATTAAAAAGTCATTTATATATGATGTTTAATATGTTAATTTTTCCATTTTGTATATTGTATTGTATTGTTTGTATTTGCCTTCAACCCCTAGGGGTAGAAATGTGCATTTCATAGATAAAAAAAAAGATTATTCTATCCAATTCTTTATTACTCTAAGCACAGACATTATGCTTATCAGTGCAATAAATACAAATACATTTCTAATATGACAACATGGCATACTACATCAGAGAAGCAAATAAACATCAAGAATTGACAAATAACAGTTTGGTCCTATGATTAAGTGCATTTATCAAGAGTTTACACAAATTACGCAAATCTTTTATATTTTCAGTGCTGAGGAGTTGCACTAATTTGAACGACAATGGACATCTATAATAATAAGGTTTCATAAACTGCCTACTTAAGTCTCTATAGCATTCACATTGTAAAACAAAATGGAATTCATCTTCAGTAATATTCAAAGTACAAAGAGTACACTTTCGATCTAACCTGAGACTACTATAACGTTGTTTTCACGTTACAGTTTGTACGCCAATGTCACTTAAACTCGCCCGATTCGGACTAAGACCGGGGATAAATTGCCTCAGGGTGTACTGGGGTACTACAGGGTGTTAAATGAACGTAGATAACTTATAATATAGTAGTCTCAGATCTAACTTATTTACTCAATGATAACGGCCTACTTCAACAAATAAATCATGTGAAAACTCTAAGCCGAGTTAATTACACTCTAAAATTCATGTTTAGTTAGATTATACTGTAAACAAAAATTATTAACAATTAACACTTAGATGAAATGTTCATTTGATAAAACCTTAAATAACTTCTCAAATATTGAATAAACTTGAATAAAAACAAAAAACTTAAGATCAAACAATAAATTATCTATAGAATGCATACAAACTCTCACTAAAACATCTATGACAGTTCCTGTTTTAATTATATTACAAATCAAATACGAGAATTTGAGTGGAAGAAGTTGACCGTGTATATTTGAGTTAAAAAAAAAAGAAGAAACTATTCTCGTTTTTGTAATAGAAATTCAGAGTTACAGATTAAGTTAAGTCATTGATATAAGAAAATATATAAAAAAAAAAAATTGTTACTAGTATTCTGCATTTTCATTGGTTTACTATTGGCGTGCGACTTTTTGTGTAAACCAATGATAACGGGAAGACCGCCCACAGATCAGGTTTGACCAATCAGATTTGGAGTTTAATTAAAGGAGTGTCTGTTTAAAGACAAATGAATTGAAATAGAAAATTCCTAAAATTCCCATGAAAGGGAATCGCTTTTTTGTATGTTAATTTATTGACCTTGGAGAAAGCATCGGATTTTATTTTTTAATTCTTAAACCTAAATACACGAAAAGAAAAAGATATCTAATTTCTGTACAATTTTCCTTTCATTTATTAAAGAGGTTAGCCATTTTTCTCCAAAAAGTACTTTCTGAATCTTCATTTACAGAGTTAAGAGTTTCTTTATGAAATACATGCAGAATTACTGTATTCATGAATACCTATGGTTATTTCATTATACATATGTGTCGTTTGGTTGCTGTCTCATTGACGAATAAACCACATCTCCTTTATTTTTATATGTTATATTCAAAGACAAATTTTAATATAAAACTTCCCATATGTATACATGTACAATGCATTGAAATTTCAACCCGCTAAGACAAGGAATGTCGTAAAAGCGCTATTGACAAGTTGAGCGTATCAAATTAATTACATGTATATATACGAACGGTCGTTCAAGGTCATACATGATTACACATGTGTACTTAACTATTACACTAGTTAGTTTAAATCTGTTTTGCTAAAAGAATTAACATGTCTAAAATACGGATTTTCCCTTTGTGATTTATCTGATATTTACAAAAAAACATATTAACTTAATACTTTTATTTGAACAAAATTAGAAATTATTTCATAATATGATTCTGGATTGAGAAAACTCAATATATTACAAAGTTACGTGTCTTAGCATAAAATGCCGGAAGAATAACTGACTAGAACTGTATATCTAATGTTTAATTATGTCGTTTGGTTGCTGTCTTGTGTATGCGTAAACCACATCTCTCTTATATTCACATTAAACATTCACGGATACATTTTAATATAAAAAAAATCTAATTCGAAATGAATTATCACATGAATACGTATGGTCTTGAATTTCAAAAGTCGGATTTGCTTATCACAAGGATTTATATATTAATCTAAACAAATCCGTGGTTATAGTCAACAGTTACAATGAATAATTTTAAACTAATTTTTTTTTAAAAGCAAAATACGGATTTCCCATATTGACTTAGTTATATCAAATGTTTTAATTTCCATACAAAAAAACAATTCTCTAAAATATTACCCCAGTGTGAAAAAACAAAATATCAACTTTAAATATTCTTACAAATTTAAAGATTTCCAAAGTACAGATATTCACTTCGTTTAATCAATTGTTTTAATTTCAATACCAAAAAAAAAAAAAGAAAATTCTCTTTAAAAAGTCAAAAGATATTAAACAATTAAATATCAACCGGAAATATTCTTATAAATTTTGAGAATCTGTATTGTATACTGGAGGAATAATTGGAACTGTATATATATCTATAGTTTAATTATGTCGTTTGGTTGCTGTCTCGTTAAAGGGACCAATAATGGCTTTCAAGGTGGGACGTGGTTAAATTTAATAGTTGCAATGTGTATTTAGAAAATTATGTTTCTCTATAAAAAAAAAAAAGCAATGAAAGAAAACTATAGATATAAACTTTACGAGTTTCTTAATGAAATTCCGGTATATAATTGCAATTGAGGATGCATATCTTTCTTCTGTTTAATTTGTGTCGCTTAGTTTTTGTCTCATTGACGTAAAAAACCTTATCTCCATTCGATTTTGTTGCATTTAAGTACATATTTTTATAGACAGTGTACGTTAAAAAATATCCCTTTACATAATTACAAAGATTTCAGTTGTGAGGATTACAAATTTTGCATGACTAACTCTATAGACTAACGTGATATCCGTGTTATTTTTCTTTACTGTTTTACTCTGATTCTCTCTCAATTCAATCAATTAAAAACAAATGTAAGATATGATTAGAACGTTCAAACTTAAGACGCGTCAGTGCTCTTAAATGATCTTAAGTCCATCCCAAAGTCGGTCTTAATGTGTGTCTTCAAACGAAGGGATACTTAATTCCGAGAACACCACGCCTGGTTATGACAAACTCAAAATGTTTGGAGACATATTTTAGATTTTTAAAACGTTCCAAAAAAAAAAAACTTATGCAAGCATTTACAGAAGTTCAAATGTTCTTATTATAAAATTTAAGCTTGAAATACATTTTTATCGCTTTTTAGTGTTATTCTTTTACCCAGGGCCCAGTTTCACGAAGCTGTCTTAGGACTAAGACATGTCTTAGGATGGTCTTACGACATATCTTAGTCCTAAGTGGGTATCACAAAGCGGTCCTAAATTAGGACATCTCTTAAAGTTGGTCATAAAGTTAGGACAACGCGAGAGGTGTCTTATGATGGTCTTAGGATAGTTATACGTTTACTTATATAAATTACACTCATTTTTTATATTAATTTTGAAAAAAAATATCTTATTATTATCTAATTATATATTCTCCTGTTCCTGCTTAAAACATATATACATTGATGGATTATCAGGATTTGTCAACAATGAAAATTCGATGTATTGATTTAAAAATTGCACGGTTTTATCTCTTAACCTTTTATAACCAATAAAGTCGAAATTGAATTCAACTCACTTGTACCAAAACAATGTCATAATTTTATATTCTTTTATCTTAATTTTGCATTGAAAATTTTATATTCATATTGATGTATTGTTTAAAGATAATTTATATATTTATTGTATCTTTCGTCCCTCTTTTATATATAAATTACTTTTATTTTTTTATATTTATTTTGCAAATTATTTCATTATATTAATCAATACGTTTAGAATAATTTATGGTAAGACATACTACATTTACATGATTTTTTTCCGTAGATCATATTTATATTTGAAAATTTAAAGAACTTGCGACAGGTTTAGGATGTCTTAGCTAAGATCATCCTAAGACAGCTTCGAGACGAGGTCTGAGATATGTCCTAGGATAGTCATAAGAGGATCATAAGACATGTCCTAAGATATGTCTTATGACATGTCTTAGGATAGCTTCGTGAAACCGGCCCCAGGCTAAGAACTATCGCGAAAACTATCATTTCTTTTAAGAAAATGAAACGAGTAAAATTAAGCTTATGATAAAGGCAGTGTCAGCGTCATGCGGGTACGCGTGGCATAATTGGACTTCGTAGGGTACGCGTAACCGCCTAATATTCATATATTATCGGATGGAGATAAAATTGTGTATTAAACCGGTAATTTATCACAATAAGTGAAACAAAAATATAATTCACAGAGATTTTAAGATATGAGATGTCAACATTTCGACTTTAAAAACCATCAGTAATCCTATTTTATTTTTACTACGTCCCTAATACGCTTTCGTAGAAACGATCCAGGGTGGTGTTCTCGAAGCTATCTTAGGACTAGAACGTGTCCTAAGTCCATCTTTTGGCAGGTATTTTTCCTAAGTCGTGTTCTCGAAGCTCTCCTAATTTACGATATATCGCAGTTTTCGTCCTAACTTTAGGACACCTAATTAGGTGTCTTAGGATCATCCTATCTTCATCCTTACATAATAAATTTTGGATTTCGCTTTTTGTTCATTTTTTACCTGAAGATTAACATGAAAATGAAACGCACCATCGGTTTTGACTCGTATATAAAGAAATAAGGCATGATTTTAAACTTTGAACTTCGTTTTTACGATTACACTACCAACTCAATTCTCATTTCAAAACAAGTTGTTTTCCAGTTTAAATTACAATCCTTTTTGATATAATTTTAGTATTACATTTAAAATTATGGATTTAATTCTTTAATTGTAATTATAAAATCCGTAAACGATTTTATTAATTGGTTTGGTCATTAATAAATGTTTTATCAAAAAATAAAATTGACGATTTAAAATTTCTAGACTTAGGATATGTTTGTGACGTCCTAACATAAGATACGTCTGAGATAGCTTCGAGACACAACTTAAGAGTGTCCTAAATTGATCCTAAGTCCACCCTAAAATTGGTCTTATCTATGACCTAGGACGAATCTTAGGATACTTTCGAGAACACTACCCCTGGTTAGTTTTTGAATATTTTTCTTTAAATGTTAACTATAATTATAGATTATCTATGCATTTATATAACAAGTTATTTATTCAAATAAATTAGTTCATCATATATAACCGTGACTTGATTTTCATTTTAAATTTTAAATATGAAGACCTGAAACGGAATTAGCAAGCAATTAATCCGGCGTTCTGAATGATTTTTAATCGTTTCAGATATTTTAAAATGTTCGTTTCTGTTTCGAATTTTATTTACATGTATTCAGTATAATTTAATTATTCAGTATAATCTTATTCTTTTCACGTGCATTTACATTTAATTTCTATTTTTCTTACTAATACATTAAATACAGATTAAAACATATTATTTGCCACTATATTAACTGTAAATCACAAAGTCGGGAAATAACCGACAGTTTATTATAAAATAGGTTGCGGGTACGCGTAGCCTACGGAAGTCAATTCGGCTACGCGTATCCGCATGTCGGTACGCGCAGACACTGCCTGTAATGAATAACTTGTTAATATAATATAAGCAAAAATTGTACATACCTTATCATCACTCTTGAAGAAACTTCTGCTTCTGACTTGGTAAGTGTTGCATGCTATATATTTCACAAGGTAGTGTGTTGGTGCTTTAGTCGTTAGGCTGAGGACACGAGATCTTGGTAACACGGACATTTTTAACAATGATAAATCAAATAAAATTGTTGATCTTAAAAGCACACAGGTTGTCATATATGATATGACAGTTCCATCCGGAGATAAAATAAAACAAAACATTTTAAAAGGATTACTATTTTTGAATACCTTGCTTATTTGAAGGTCCCTGTCAGTGTGATGATATGATAATTGGGGTATACCGTCGCTGTCAAATGCAAAAAATATGGCTTTTTGTTTCGGTGGGAACAACACCTGTCTGCATTGGAGTAATTGAATATATGTACATTTGTACAAATAAAAAAGAGATATAGAGCAGTATGCATATATACATGTAGAAAAAAAATCCAGCCGAAAAAAATTAGTATTTTAAAAATAAATGATAATGACTTTAGTTGAAAAATATGAATTGGATATAATAAAGAATGTAAGATTTTATAAGATCCAATTCCTACATTTGATTACAGATTTTTTTATAGTTAAAAATGTACATATATAATTGAAACATTTAAAATTTATTTTGAGATTATTTTTTTTTAATTGGGGGATTCTAGTTGAAATGGATTACAGAATTCACTTAAACAGGCACATACATGTGCATGTAATTAGCAATTGATAATTTTAATAAAGATGAAAAAATTCAACAGGAGGAAGAAAGACATAGTAAAGGTCTTCTTTTCTCAAATGTAAAAAAATCCAATACACATATCATATTTGTATAGGATTTTGAAGCTTGTGTTCTCATGTTTTTACAAACCGGACTTGAAATTAATTATATATCTGAAATTAAGCTCTAGACCTAAAACGGCCTATTCTTATATGCATACTCTGTCATCCACGTGTTGAAATAAACCACGATCTTGCTATGCAGATTTCTTTTGACATGACTTTAAATGGTTACGAAACTACGTTTAATATGTATATACATATGTATACGAAATTTAGATATAAAAAGGAGACAAATCAGACATCAATCCATCAGATCCGAAATAAGGAGATGTGGCATAATTTTAAATAGTTTCACAGAGTCATATTACATGTGTACGGCCTTCAACAATGATAACATAATTGTGTCAAACTGCAATTTGAAATATTCTGTGACTTTGAGTAAAAAAATTAATCGCACCTTATTTTTTATTATGTTTGTGCCTTGCTTTGCGCAGATTAGTTTCTCTATATGCATACAGAAAGGTTGCAATTCTCTTTTTTTTAAATTCAAAATA